>CM040817.1:53121784-53277202 GCA_022828995.1 Vimba vimba | reverse complement strand
TTATGTCTTAAGTGAATGTTTGGTTAACTGTTGGGGAAAAACATCTGATGTGTAACATTATATTACATCTGTGCATTAAAGTAGGTCCTAATATATAGGCTGTCTGTCTCAATGGTAATCAAACAATTGTGTTATCATGAAAAAAAAAAAATCTATATTTTTCCTACAGATATTTGGTTTTGACTTGGTGTGTGCCAAGTTTGGTGGTATTACCAGGGATTTTAAGGTTTTAAGGTGATTTTGTTTTGGAACTTTCAGAAAACTTTAACTCGATTTTTCTTAAAATTTACTTTGTTGACTCCTATTGATTTCAAACAGGTGTAGCTCAGTCTTTTTTTTTTTTTTTTTTGTCTGATTCCAACAAATCATACATAATTTTAAAGGTTTTAAAATAGAGAATATGAAAATAACAGTAACACATTTGTGAAAATTTGCTCATTGTGACAAATATGTTTAAATTAGGTTCACTCAGTGATGATAACTTCTGTCATATCAGTGCCCCAATAAATTATGACTTTTTTTTAATGGAGCAGGTGGAATAAAAAAATTCTCTATGACTGAAGGCATATAATCATATTATTATTATTATGGTCATCATGTTTAATCCCTATGTCTGTTAATTTATTATGAATGATAATTATGTGTTGTAATATTTCTGAACATTATTTGCGGTATGCAATAATAGGATAGAGCAATACATTAATGTACAGTCTAAGTCTTTTTGAGAACAAATGTATCATCTCATGACAACCACAAAAAAAAAAAGAGACTCTAATGGAAAACTCAGTCTTTCTCAAATTTAACACTCAAATACACATCATACATGATGACTGTTACTGATCTACATACTTGAGTTTGTCCAGATGTTTGAGTTTATCAGAGAGCAGCTTCACTCCTGATTCTCCTGGGTGATTGTAGCTCAGGTCCAGCTCTCTCAGGTGTGAAGGGTTTGAACTCAGAGCTGATGCCAGAGCAGCACAACCTTCCTCTGTCACCATACAGTAAGATAATCTACAAGAACAAGTGTTCATGTTAGTGTGCTTCATTTTTAGAGATGTACAGTTAAAATATAGCCTGAGGCAGGGTCTGCGCTAGGGCTGGGCAAACGGGGTTAAAGCCTTGAATATTTTCAGTAAAGTCCCGAATGTTTTGTTACCTTGTCCTTGTCAAAGAACTGAACAATTATTCAGAAAAAATAATTGTGAATACAAAGTTCCCAATCCCCTTAATTTTCTTTTAATAAACTCTGTACACTAATTTGTGAAGCCTCAATCCCCTTTAAAATTAAAATGAGCGGCAGTCACTATTTACAAACTATTTATTCACTAAGGCCTGGTTTCACAGACAGGTCTTAGATTAAGCCAGGATTAGGCCTTAGTTCAATTAAGAAATTTAAGAAGCTTTTATAAATGTGCCTTAGAAAAAAAACATTACTGGTGTGCATCTTGTGACAAAACAATGAAGCAGTTTAACCAGTTCAAACATGCATTTTAGTCTGGGACTAGCATTAGCATTGTCTGTGTAACTGGGGGTAACAGTATTTTGGGATATTTCACTTTGACTCATCCCCCTCTAATTCAGCGTTATTCAGCGTTCTCCAATTGACAGCGCTAAAAGCAGAATAAATAAAAGCATAAATTATGACACCAAAGCAGAAGACAAGCTGTTTGCCTTTACTGATAGATTGTTGTGATATCTTAATCAGTTCTTTGTCATTAATGCAGTTTATATAATGTGATGCAGGAGCAATACAAGACAGTTTCCCCATGCAAGACAGTCTTTGTAATCTTTAATCAAAATATGAAAATTTGTTTCCAATCTTGAATGTGTTTTTTCTCTGATGATGTCAGATTGATGGCTTGGGCTGAACATCCTTAAACATCCTCCAACCATCAGTCTGCTGTGAGCTAGAGATGGAGAGAAGGGGTGCTAAAATCAAGAACCGGACCTCTACTTTTATCTCATTTAATATTCCGTTAGAGTTAGAAAACAGTCACAAATTTCAGTTCATGTGGACTTTAAAGACATTAGCAGTGACTGATAGCACTCATTCATTGCACTCATTTAAGCCGATTATAAGAGTGAATGACAAACATCACATGGATTTCATTTATTTCATTTAACTAAATGACCCAGCAGCTGATTGTGACCTTTATTTGGGGTTTGTGGTTTACCTTTTATGTGTAGGTTCTTTAAATGTGAATGGTTAAAAACAGAGGAGAAACCTTATTGTAGTGTTACCATAAAATTAATATAAAGTATAAAACAAAGTATAAAAGTATATACAATTAAAAAATAAACATTAAATAACTAATAATTTAATTAATTTTTATTTATTTTTTTTACTTTTAATACTTCAATACACTAAAAATCAAGTACTTTTGTACTTTTACACAAGCAAAATTGAAAAGGAATACTTAATACTTTTACTGGAGTAATATTTTAATATTTTATTTTAGTATCTGTACTTTTACTGTACTTTTACTCAAGTATGATAGGTAAAGTACAGATACTTGATATGTGTAATTTGTCCACCACTGGTAACAGGCCTCAGATTTAAATTTATTCAAGTATGATTTAAATGTATTGCCTTAATTTACTCTTTTCATTCATGTTCACATTCCACTTTAATCGCCACAGCCATAATACAATTTGTTTAATAATGCGGGGTTACATTTTTGCATCCTTGTCTTAAATTTCAGGGGCATTTTTGTTGATTCCTATCCCTGTACCAAACTTAGAAAGATATTAGTTGGATAATGTCTAAATAAATATCCAAATGTATATTGATTCATACAACACTTCAGCCATTTACTGACAGTAATTATCATAATATGATTTTTACAAGTCATTTTTTTTGCGCTTGTTATAAAAGTGTTTTAACAACAAAACATCCACTTGAACATATTTGACAATCGGAATATCAATAATAATAATAATAATAACAACAATAATAAATTTGTGACTATTTTGAATAAAAAAGAAAAAAAAAAATGAAATAAAAGCATCAGTCATTCAGCGCTATTGTGGCTGCTTTGTGTCACCATGGAAACCATGGAAACAATAAAGTGATACATTCTAAATAACAGAAATAATTTCCTTGAAAAACTCACACTTGGGGGGTCAGCCAGAATATTTAAAACTTGCGTGTGAAAAGGTTAAAATAATATATGGCACTTGATGCTGACTGCTATAATGGGTTAGAAAAACAAAGAAAAGTACAGAGTCAGGTGCCCCAAAAATATTCTAGGTCTTTAAGGGTTAATATCATGACATGTTAGATCATGACAGACTTTAGCCTTAATTGACAGAAGATTATTATATAATTGGCATAATGGAATCAAACCATGTATTAATTAAACTACCCCAAACAAGTCAAAATGTTTTATCATTTGTCATAGACTTTTTAAATTTTCTCATTTTTTATTTATTTTCTATGAAGCACAAACCTAAGTATGATGAGTTTACAGTTTGAGCTTTTCAGTCCAACACAGAGCAGCTTCACTCCTGAATCCTGCAGGTCATTGTGACTCAGGTCCAGCTCTCTCAGGTGTGAAAGGTTTGAACTCAGAGCTGATGCCAGAGCAGCACAACCTTCCTCAGTCATAAAACAGCCAGATGATCTATAACAACAGTGTTCATGTTAGTGTCCAAAATCATTGACAGTCAATGACAGTCTCACACACAAAAGCAGTAGTGATCGACACAATCTCTGCTGTTGAACATTAAAGTTCTTTCACACCAAACACAAATATTCAGAATAACCAAGATTTTAAATAAAAACAGAACTGAAACAAAAACAGTGACAAACATTCCGAACAAGACAAAATTATTCTGTGAGCATGTCAGAAATGCAGATGATTTTAGATTTCGGTCTGGAGGTGCTAAAATAATAAAAAAAGTTTACATCAAACTCAAAAGCATACAGAAGCGGCACTAAAGATGCGCATGTAGTGACCTCAGATGCTTCTGACTCCATAGCAGGAGGTGGCGGGCGAGCTGTGACATGTGGCGGGAGCGTAGACCACCTTGATTGTTGATTTCAATCACAGTGCTGTCCGTACGGACCAGTGCGTGTTTGTCTTGTAGCGGCGAAACCAGCGCAAAACATACTGCTAGCAACTCGAGGCAGTTGATGTGACACTTGCTCTAGGGGAACTCCTGCCCGTAGAAACACAGGGTCTGACCACGGGCTGAAGGTTTGGCAACAGGCTGGGGTGATTGTCACTCAGTGTGTTCCGTGTTGTCATGCCCATCTCAGGACTCGGCTGTGAAGCCAGTGTTGAAGTGGCCTCATATGAAGCAATCCGAGTGGCGTTACTACGGCTGTGGATGCCATATGCCAAAGGATAAAGTAGGGGCTGTAAAACCCTGTCTTCATTTCTGCTGGAGGGACGGGCTCTATAGAGTCCTTCGCCAGTAGGACTACAATCTCCACCGCCCCCTCGTCCCGCACAGAGGTGAAAGAGTCAGAAAGAATGTCCTCTGGTGGAGATCTAGCTGGTGGATGTCACAGAAACATCTACAGCATGAATGGTTCAAAGATTTGGAAAAGGGGGAAAAAAACTTGTATTTCTAGAAACCTTGTGTCACTATTTTGGGTGACCCAACAAAAACAAATTAGCATATTTTGGGAGATTTTTGTTTGTATTTAAAATTACCCAAACACAAAGCAAAAAAGCAAAACGTCCGGAAAAAATTTAGGATGTAATGTAATGTAATGTTAATGTAGGATTGGTCAGTAAAATTTAAAAGACAGGGCTTAGAAAAGGGTCATTTGTCATGAAAATATGTTAATAAAAAACAGTGCAGAATATAAACATTTTTACTTTTTGCCTCAAACTTTTGGACCCCACTGTATACACATCTCCAAGAGGGCAGTTAGATTTGTGGTAGGCTTATGAAGGGAAAAACAGAACAATATTCTATTTCCAAAAAAAAATATTTCTTCTTAAACATGCTTGACGGGGGTCTGTACTAATTATCATCAGTGTGAAACACAAACCTCAGTATGTTAAGTTGACAGTTTGGACTCTTTACTCCAGTAGAGAGCAGCTTTGCTGCCGAATCCTGCAGGTGATTGTTACTCAGGTCCAGCTCTCTCAGGGGGGAGTTTGATGATTGTAGAGCTGAGGCCAAAATTTCACAGTGCTGATCTGTGAGATTACAGCCCGCCAACCTGAAAACAGCAAAGACTCTGGTTAAAATGCATGCTGTTGTGCTGATGTCCCCTTATGCATATACATATTTATGATCAATATATTAAATGGTTTAAATATATTGGAAATATACAGATTAATATATTACATTAATATATTATTATATAATGAATAATACATAAGGAATTGTCACTTTTCATATATTGAAAAATATGTGACAATGGGCCCTATCTTGCACCCAGCGCAATTGACTTTGTACACGACGCATGTATCATTCCTATTTTGCACCCGCGCAAAGCGCGCTTTTCCCTCCACAAAAGCACGTCGCTAAACTAGGGAATGAACTTGCGCTCCCTGGGCGGTTCAGCGCAAAAAAGGAGGCGTGTTCCGGCGCAAACGTTCCTTCATGCTATTTTGCAGGTTTAGAAAACAATTGTGCCACTAACCAGGAAAAAATAGTTTAAAGTCAGTGGCGCGTTGCGCATGTTATTCATATGCTATTTTATGGCATGCTTGGCCATAATCAATGAAGCGTGTGCACAACGCGCATACACTTTGATTCTCTCATCTAAACAGAAGCAGCAGTTTTCATTTTTGCAAAACATATATTATTACGATAGATAGATAGATAGATAGATAGATAGATAGATAGATAGATAGATAGATAGATAGATAGATAGATAGATAGACAATTTATTATAAAAGCATACATCTAGCTTACACATTTACCCAAATTATCATACGCCTTTTTAACCGAAGTTAATTTGGGTGGGTTTCTCCATCCCCAACGTCCCTGACGAGAGAGTTGCTCTCCTTGGCTGTGAACCGCTCCTGGCGCGCCTGGCAAATCCGCCGTTATAATAGGAATCCGCTTTAGAACAAGCGCGCCTGCTCTTAAAGGGAATGTGAGATGACGCTCTGATTGGTTTATTTCACAATACGCCCAAACCACACATATGAATAATGAAGCTACTTCAGACCAACCCATTTTAGATTTGCGCCTGGCGCAAGAGTCATTTATCCCGCTGGGAAAATAGCAACAGCGCCAAGACCCGCCCACAAAGTTACTTGCCCTTTGCGCTTTGACACTTGCGTTTCAGATCGTTAAAATAGGGCCCAATATATTTATTATTGCACTAATGTGTATTCATGTTTTACTTTCACTTGAGTTATGTTTCTGCTACACAAAGTATTTGGGTTGAGTTTACAAAGAAAGTTCTGTTGGTCTAACTGGTCAAACATAAACGTCCCATTGCATGGAATATTTTATTATTTTAAAATGTTTCCTGGGGTGCCCTTATAATGTTAGTATGTTTTTTAGATCAAAAGTTGTTATCATTTAGAAATAAAAGCATATTTCCTAGCCTGATTTCATCCTCTGATTTGAACGCTCTGTTTGAAGGGGCGTGTCTGCTGTGAGACTTCAGTGTAAATGACCACTGCTGCGATTGGCTGACATGCTTGAATATGAAATATCTCGCATTACATGTGGAACTCTCTCGAAAACTTTTACAATTACAGCTATTATACGTTTTTACTATTATAGCTATCGGGTTTAACGAATCGTGAGAAGTTTAAGTATTTAGATCTATTCCCATCACATAAAAGGTTGCAGTGATGAGCATTGAGCAGATGATAGCCTGTTGATCGCGTGAATGAAGATCTTATCATTGCAACACAGTTTCTGTAATCTCATTAATGCTTTCGCAAATGCAAACATGAGGTATGTACAGTAAGAGCTTTGTTGTGCAGTGTAGCAGTGTCATTGATTTCATAACGAGTTTTGGCAAGTGTCCAGATAAACTCGCGCTGTGTGATTGACAGCTTGGGCGATTGGAAAGGGATTGTTCTTTGATCGCTTTATGTATATTAATCACAGTTTAAGTACGATTATTTTCATCCTACTAAGAGAAACGACGTGAAGTTGATATTTTAGTCACTGGCTTGATTTACTGATGCATAAACAGTATTGAACGATTTTGAGAGAAAGATTATCTGTCTGAACCTGAACAATTACACATCAGAAATTCACATAACCCACTGGTTCTTCAGAAGTTTGGATGAAGGAACTAAAAAAATACTTTGTTCATTTGTACATCCAAACACTGAGCAACTGCCATACTTCGCTCGTTTGCAAGCCACGATGTCTCTCGAGGAAAAAACATTATCGCGCTCGCGCAGCTCATTTTCTCATGGGCGGGCCAAATTCCTTTTTGTGGGCAAAGCAGAGAAAGGGGAGGTAACCTTTTCCCTTATGACGACATAAGGGGAAGATTTCTAGATTCGCCCGTCTGAGCTTTCATTTTCTCTAAAATATCCAGGACTTGGTTTACACCCATCAAAATGTACACAAGTACTTAGAACTGCAGTATTTACACTAACAGTTCGCATAGAGTGGGTAGAAGCACAGAGCTTAAATAGACAAACTTATGCAAGTAAATGATAGACAGGTAGAAGTAATCAAACCATAATGAGTCTGGGCAATGGGTTATGGGAGATGTAGTTCATGGTGGAGACGCTAAAGAGTCAGAAAGAATGTCCTCTGGTGGAGATCATGGAGAACTCTAGCTGGTGGATGTCACAGAAATGAAGGTGACAAATCTACAGCATGAATGTCTTAAAGATTTGGAAAAGGGGGAAAAAACTTGTATTTCTAGAAACCTTGTGTCACTATTTTGGATGACACAACAAAAAAAAATTGCCATAATTTTTGATTTTTGTTTGTATGTAAATTTATCCAAACACAAAGACGATTCATAAATATAGTTTTAAAAAAAGCCAAACGTAGGGAAAAAAAAGCAACAGTGGTTAATGTAGGACTGGTCAGTAAAACTTGAAAGACGGCTTAGAAAAGGGTAATTTGTCATGAAAATATGTTAATAAAATGATAAAAGAGTGCAGAATTTAAACTTTCACTTTTTGCCTCAAACTTTTGGACCCCACTGTATACACATCTCCAAGAGGGCAGTTAGATTTGTGGTAGGCTTATGAAGGGAAAAACAACATTTTTCTATTTCCCAAAATGTTTTCTTCTTAAACATGCTTGACGGGGGTCTGTACTAATTATCATCAGTGTGAAACACAAACCTCAGTATGTTAAGTTGACAGTTTGGACTCTTTAGTCCAGCAAAAAGCAGCTTTGCTCCCGGATCCTGCAGGTGATTGTTACTCAGGTCCAGCTCTCTCAGGGGGGAGTTTGATGATTGTAGAGCTGAGGCCAAAATTTCACAGTGCTGATCTGTGAGATTACAGTTTGCCAACCTGAAAACAGCAGAGACTCTGGTTAAAATGCATGCAGTTGTGCTGATGTCCCCTTATGCAAAGAAAATATATTTCCATACACGTATTTATGATCAATATATCAAATGGTTTAAATATATTGGAAATATAAAGAATAATATATTGCGTTAATATATTAAAATATAATGAACAAGGAATTGTTATTTCCATATATTGAAAAATATGTGACAATATATTTATTATTGCACTAATGTGTATTCATGTGTTACTTTCACTTGGAAAGTTCTGTTGGTATTACTTAAGTCTAACTGGTCAAACAAAATATAAATAATAAAGATATAATATGAACAAAATACTCATTCAAACAGTCGCCCCAATTATTTTTAGATAAACCAAAGCAATATTTTGCTTGAGAATGTGTTTAAAATAATTGAAAAATTTAAGGCAACAGGTTTCCAAACTAAAAAATATTGCCTTGGTTTAACTAAAACAATTGAGGCATATTTGGATGGGAATTTTGAGTCTTTTGAACTTAAATAATTTTTGTTTGACCAATTAGACTTTACATGTTTTCAACATGTACATTACATTATTCAGCATTATTCAATATGTCGTAATACAAACCCGATTCCAAAAGTTGGGACACTGTACAAATTGTGAATAAAAAAGCAATGGAATAATTTACAAATCTCATAAATTTATATTTTATTCACAATAGAATATAGATAACATATCAAATGTTGAAAGTGAGACATTTTGAAATGTCACGCCAAATATTGGCTCATTTTGGATTTCATGAGAGCTACACATTCCAAAAAAGTTGGGACAGGTAGCAATAAGAGGCCGGAAAAGTTAAATGTACATATAAGGAACAGCTGGAGGACCAATTTGCAACTTATTAGGTCAATTGGCAACATGATTGGGTATAAAAAGAGCCTCTCAGAGTGGCAATGTCTCTCAGAAGTCAAGATGGGCAGAGGATCACCAATTCCCCCAATGCTGTGGTGAAAAATAGTGGAGCAATATCAGAAAAGAGTTTCTCAGAGAAAAAATTGCAAAGAGTTTGAAGTTATCATCATCTACAGTGCATAATATCATCCAAAGATTCAGAGAATCTGGAACAATCTCTGTGCGTAAGGGTCAAGGCCGGAAAACCATACTGGATGCCCGTGATCTTCGCGCCCTTAGACGGCACTGCATCACATACAGGAATGCTACTGTAATGGAAATCACAACATGGGCTCAAGAATAGTTCCAGAAAATACTGTCGGTGAACACAATCCACCGTGCCATTCGCCATTGCCGGCTAAAACTCTATAGGTCAAAAAAGAAGCCATATCTAAACAGGATCCAGAAGCGCAGGCATTTTCAGTTTGGAAAGGCACCACCATCAATGCTGAAAGGTATATCCAAGTTCTAGAACAATTATGCTCCCATCCAGACATCGTCTCTTTCAGGGAAGACCTTGCATTTTCCAACATGACAATGCCAGACCACATACTGCATCAATTACAACATCATGGCTGCGTAGAAGGATCCGGGTACTGAAATGGCCAGCCTGCAGTCCAGATCTTTCACCCATAGAAACATTTGGTGCATCATAAAGAGGAAGATGCGACAAAGAAGACCTAAGACAGTTGAGCAACTAGAAGCCTGTATTAGACAAGAATGAACATTCCCATTCCTAAACTTGAGCAACTTGTCTCCTCAGTCTCCAGACGTTTGCAGACTGTTATAAAAAGAAGAGGGGATGCCACACAGTGGTAAACATGGCCTTGTCCCAACTTTTTTGAGATGTGTTGATGCCATGAAATTTAAAATCAACTTATTTTTCCCTTAAAATTATACATTTTCTCAGTTATTTGATATGCCATCTATGTTGTATTCTGAATAAAATATTGAAATTTGAAACTTCCACATCATTGCATTCTGTTTTTATTCACAATTTGTACAGTGTCCCAACTTTTTTGGAATCGGGTTTGTATATTAATGTATATTATTCCCCATCATCGCACATTTTGGAGGTCTCTCACATCAGTCACACCCAATTCAATTATCGCAGTCTCTACTAATGAACTACTGAGTTAAATCGGGTGTGTTAGATGAGGGAGACATCAAAAATGTGCAGTGTTGGGGGACCCAGGACAGGATTGAGAAGCACTGACTTTGTTAACCAAATTCACCATAAAAGATCATGTTACTTTAACATTCACTCTCTGGTCAAAATTAAAACAAAGATTTTACTTAATTAAAAGTACATTATGTACATCAGGGATCTTCAACTCCAGTCCTGGAGGGCTGATGTCCTGCAGACTTAAGTTCTAACTCTAGTTAAACACACCTGTCTGTAATTTGCAAGTAAATCTGAATGAGATTCGCTTGTGTGAGTATATTTGGAGGGCCAGTGTCCTAAACTCAGCAGGACACTTGTCCTCCAGGACTGGAGCTAATATATACACACATATATATATATATATATATATATATATATATGTATGATGAAGTACTTTATTACATAAACCAATTGTATTGACTAAAATGACATCAACACCTGCCTTAGAGTTGGACTAATTTTACTGGTAGCTTGGTTATGTACACAAAGTATAAAACTACAAAAAAAGTGTTTGTGAACACAAACCCCCATAAAACTCATCAAACCTCCGTCCCAACTTGTCAAATATAATTATGTTTATATTTTCACACTCACAGAGCTTTTCTGCAGTTCCTCACAGCAGGGAACAGTCTTATCCTACCCTCTTTAGATTTGATGTTGTACTTATTAAGGTCTAACTCATCCATCGCCTCCTCTGACATCAGGATCATGTTTGCCAAAGTTGAGCATTGAGCAAGAGAAAGATTTTTTCTTTTTGTTTTAGAGTTTAAAAATGCCTGCATTTCTTTAACAACAGAATGATCCTTCATCTCAATCAAGCAGTGTGACAGATTCATCCATCTTTCAGGACTGACATTGTTTTTTTGACCTCGTTTGAGATTTTGGATTATTTTCTTGATGCTCTCTGGGTTGTTCTCTGTGTGAATCAGCACATCCTGTAAGAGTCTCTGGTTGGACTCTAGTAAGATGCCATGAAGGAATCGAAGGAAAAGATCCAGGTGTCCATTTTCACTCTTCAAGGCTTTATTCATTGCTTCCTTCAGAAACACGGCCAGATTAATATTCTCACACTGACTTTTGGACTTTCCTGTGAGGAACATTTCCAGAACTTCACTGTTCTTGTGTAAATAGCAGAAAAACACATACAGTGCTGCAAAAAACTCCTGAAAGCTCAAATGTACAAAGCTGTAAACCTTCCTGTGATAAATCACAGATTCCTCCCTAAAGATCTCAGTGCAAATCCCAGAATACACTGAGGCGTCCGTGACGTCTATGCCACTCTCTCTCAGGTCCTCCTCATAAAACATCACATTGCCCTTCATCAACTGATTGAAAGCCAGTTCAGAAAGTTTCACAATCACGTCTCTGTTGGACTGCAGGAGTTTCTCTGGATCTCTCTCTTCATACTTCTGGTTCCTCATATGAGTTTGAATGAGGAGGAAGTGGATGTACATTTCAGTCAGAGTTTGAGGGATTTCTGCACTGAGATCTTGTTTCAGGATGTTTTGAAGCACAGTGGCTGAGATCCAGCAGAAGACGGGTATGTGGCACATGATGTGGAGGCTTCTTGCTCTTCTGATGTGTGAGATGATTCTGCTGGCTTGATGCTCATCACTGATTCTCTTCCTGAAATATTCCTCCTTCTGAGGGTCATTGAATCCCTGAATTTCTGTCACACGGTTGATGTATTTGGACGGGATCTGATTGGCTGCTGCTGGTCTGGTGGTGATCCAGATGAGAGCAGAGGGAAGCAGATCTCCTTTCATGAGGTTTGACATCAACACACCCACTGATGAAGACTCAGTCACATCAGAAACTTTCTCACTGTCTGAAAACATCAGTGTCAATCTGCTTTCATCCAGACCATCAAAGATCAACACAACTGTACATTCATCATACATCTCTGAGTCCAGATCTTGAAGTTCAGGATGAAAGTCCAGCAGAAGCCTGTGAAGACTGTACTGATGATCTTTAATCAAGTTCAGCTCTCTAAATGGAAGCACAAACATGAAATCTACACCCTGATTGGCTTTTCCCTCGGCCCAGTCCAGAATGAACTTCTGCACAGAGACGGTTTTTCCAATTCCAGCGATGCCTTTAGTAAGAACAGTCTTGATTTTGTCTTTCTTCTCTCTTCTCTTCTCCTCATATCCAGATTCAGGTGAAGGATCAAAGATGTCATTGCAGTGGATTGGAGTGTCTTGGAGGGTCTTGTAACTTTTCTCCATCTGTAGCACCTCATGTTCTTCATTCACTCCTTCACTCTCTCCCTCTATGATGTACAGCTGTGTGTAAATCCTGTTCAGGAGGGTCTGATTCTCTTGTAGTTTGATTCCCTCAAATACGCTCTCATATCTGTTCTTCATGCTGGTTTTGTGCCAGTCTTTCACTCTCTGAAGATCATCATGCACTGGTTGGTGAGAATCGAGCTGCAGGGCTGCTTCTGTGTCATGATGACTGATGTGTTTCTGACAGGAGGAGGATGAGCTGGTCTGACAGGACACATCTCTGATCTGGTCAGATCTCACACCACTGTAAAAGGCAAAAACAAAAGTGAGAAATTTTTTAAATGTCTCTAATATTAAATTATCCTATTTGAAATCATACCACAAACACATTTAGAAAGAAGTGTTTGATTAATAGACTATAATATGATTACTGTCCATATAACGCTGATGCAGAAAACCCATGTGACAAAAATACAGTGTCATATAGACATATAAAAAAGAAATAACAGAGAATCATAAAAAAACAATATGTAACAAAAGGCCCTACCAACTCTTTCTTTACATCACAATTTCAGTTTCTGTTGTATTTGTTGTTTAAAAAAAAAGAGAACATGATTTCAGTTTTTTTCTGTTTAAAGAACTTTATTATTATATCCCTCTTGTTGTTTGTGTGTACACTCTGTGTTGTTGTGTTGAATGTCTCACTCTACATGAATACACTCACAGACGGTCGCTGGGCGCTGCTTCATCACTGAGATCAGGGGGCTGTAGAGGAGATGCTGCTCTCTTTCTCTTCCTGCTGAAGATACTGGGAGAAAGAGAGAAGATTTCAGAAGGTTTCTTTGCAGATTATCTGTCTACTCCAATAAATTAACACCACTACTGGTTTATAGAGCAGTACTTGTATTAAATGTAAAGAAAACAGAGGCTTTGTCAACAGTAAGACACACTTTAAACAAATACACATGAAATGTAAGAAAGCTAAACTGAGTCGGTATGCATGTTCAATACAAACTGAATGAAAGAGTTACAGTAGGCAGAAAAAAAAAAACCCAGTTGTTCAAGTTACCCTAATTGCTTTCAATGCAATACTGTTAATGAAACCTCAGTTTTCTCTTTAAAATATTATATATTATGTACAAACTAATAAATGTTAATTTAATGAAGCAGACACAGATCACTGTTTTCCTTGATTGTTTTCCTAACTATGTGACAAAACATTTTAAGTTTAAACTTACCAGTCAGTAGACAAGAGTAAGAACGTCGCGATTACCTGATTTCACAATTAACCGCAATTAAAACAGTCACAGTTATTAAACCATAATAATTTGGAAAGATACCGTTAAAAAACTGAAAAAAAGATGAAAAAGAATCTTTCGAACTGAGATTAAGCACTTGCTTCACGCGTTTGTCTGAATGCTCTGTGAGGCTGAGTTCACAATGTGATTATCTAGGTAAAGCATGAACTTTCAGCACGAGTGAAACTCTCAAAATGAAAACATAGTGGAACATGATCTCCTGGACTTGCATCCGCTGAATAAGCAAATTAAATAAGCTATTTAGAAGTCTTTTGGCTATCTAAAGAATAATTGAAAAGTGGTTGAAGACCGTATTCAATATGTAAAACATGCAGATGAAAAGTGTCATCAAAAGCGGCGAACACATCTAAAATGTTGCAGCACCTGAAGGATCATCACCATCCAGAGTTTCATGCCCAGATGAAGGTAATAATTTTACAATCTGAATCTTAAGTGTCATGCTGTCCAACACTTGAGTTACGATTTCTCCCATTTACGGGCTTTTGATGTGCTAATTGTAAGGGCGGGCACAGCGACTGTATAAGCAAATATAAACTGGAGAGATTTAGGAGAAAGCCAGGACAAGCGGTCAGTCAGTGAACACGGTGAGAGTGCATAAGTGGTTTTTGCTTAATACCCAGTTCTGCTGGTGCTTAGATTATTATTCGCTACCAGGAAGCACTATTTTCTATTATCTGCTTATTTTTATTTTTACTTTTTTTAGTAATCTGTATTTTATTAGACACATTGCAATTTTGAATAACAGCCGCGTTTGCTAAGTGTTGCTGTTTTTTTACTGCAATTTTAGTCGTGCTGTCCAACACTTTAGTTTTGATTTCTCCCATTTACGTGCTATTTGCTTTTGCTAAGCTAATTGCAAGGGTGGGCACGGCTGTCCTCACTCAAGTGTTGGAAAGCAGTATATGTATGTAGTGTGTGCCCTTCCGCAGAAGCGTTCAGCTTTCGTGTTCAGCCTCTTCATGTAAAGACTGACTCGGGTAAAGACCTGCGACTCCACAGAGCAAAGACACCTGTATCGCACTTAATTATCTTCTTTTCCCCTTTCCTTTCCCACTTCCTTTTTCTCTTACTCAACATGTAATTTCAGTACATTTCTGTTGTGTCTAAACAACGATCTTTCATCACACACAGAAGGCAGCGCAATACTACTAATCTGCATCCCATTTGCTCCTCCTCTCGCACCTCTCTCTCTTTCTCTGTGGGTCTCTGTGTTCAAATACTTATTTGCAGCTGTATCATACAAATAAATAGTTAAAAAATCATATATTGTGATTTCTGGATTTTTTTTTTTTAGATTATGTCTCTCACAGTGGACATGCACCTACGATG
Organism: Vimba vimba; assembly: GCA_022828995.1. Taxonomy (NCBI): domain Eukaryota; kingdom Metazoa; phylum Chordata; class Actinopteri; order Cypriniformes; family Leuciscidae; genus Vimba; species Vimba vimba. The sequence continues at coordinate 53,261,814 of CM040817.1, read as the reverse complement.
ACAATTTCAGACCCCTCCATGATTTCCAAGTGGGAGAACTTGCAAAATAGCAGGGTGTTCAAATACTTATTTTCCTCACTGTATAAAACAAAGTTTCAAGATGTAGGAAAACTCACACTTATTTAATTTCTTTTTCATTTCTCTGGCATATATTTATTTTTGCTGTATCAAAAACATACCTAACCGTGACACCACTGTGTCCTATTGAACCGAACCGTGAATTTTGTGAACCGTTACACCCCTACTTATTACAGATGTTGATTTACCTCAAAGTTTGCTTTGATTGTTCTACATTTACACTTTTACATTGCACACATTTTGTAACATTTTATTTAAGTTCAAGAGTTTCTTTAACACTTACTTTTTTATCTTAATATAAGACAAAGAAGATATTTTTGTTTACATTTTATTTTAGTTTTTTACTGCTAAAACTAATATAATTTGTTGTTTGCCTTAATAATGTGGATAAATTAAAAAACAGTGGTTTAAATTCAAACTTTTCTACTTTTCTACTTAAATTTAAACTTTTCAAACTTTTTCTACCGAACGATATGACATTATATCACAATACATTTTTTATCTATATCGCACAGCCCTTGGAAGAAGTGCTTCCAATCATTGTGTTCTTGTGTTAAAAATGGTTACATCCAAAGCAAGATGTGCAAGGAAATTAATCAAGAAATGTTAAACTGCAGTGAAGAAGGCTTCAGGACATCCCAGAGTGTCCAGCAAGTGTCAGGACTGTCTCCTCCTCAGGAGTCGATATTGAGTTAAACTGCTCAATATTGGCATCAGAAGGGCAGCAAAGAAGCCACTTCTCTCCAAGAAAATCATCAAGGACAGACTGAAATTCTGAAAGTACACGGATTGGAAAGCAGAAGACATGTGCAAAGTTAATTTATCTGATGAAGCCCCCTTTCGACTGTTTGGGACATTTGGAAAATCGATTATCCGGAGAATAAAAGGTGAAAACTACCATGAGTCCTGTGTCGTGCCAACAGCGAAGTATCCTGAGACCATCCTTGAGTCGGGTTGCTTTTTATCCAAGGGAGTGAGCTCTCTCACAACTCTGCCCAAAAACACTGCTATTAATAAGGAATGGTATCAAAACGTCCTGCAAGAGCAACTTCTCTCAATGATCCAGGAGCAATATGGTGATGATCGGTGCATTTTCCAGCATGATGGAGAACCATGTCACAAGGCAAGAGTGGTTATGAAGGGGCTCTGAGATTAGCCTGGTTCTACCAGACTCTCGTACATTTCATTTGTACAGAGAGTCTAGCCTCTCTCCATTGAGAAACGTTTACTTCCTTGTAGGCGGGTTCTCTGTTAAAGTTCAAAACTATTGGATCTGCCCAGAGTCACTCAGGATCTGCCATAGCCATCTGAGAGCTGTCTCACTCCTCCATAGACTTCTAAAGGGATTGAAACTTGCTGGCCCAGAAAATGTATTAAAGACATCGTTAATATAGTCCAAGTGACTACAGTGGCTCAATCTTAAGTTTATAAAGTGACGAGAATACTTTTTGTGCGCAAAAAACAAAAAATAACAACTTTATTCCACTATTCATTTTCTTCTCTCTGTGCCTCGAGTCTTTTCACGTAGTTTGATACACAGCGCATCTGTGTTGTACATCACACGTAGGCTCACTATTGGCCGACGATAGTCATGTGTGTGATCACATCAACGTCATCGTTCACAGCCACTCCCTCTGTTCGCTGATTGGTCCTACAAAAAATTGATTTCTGGAAACCTAAGAATATACAGCAGTCCCAGACGTAGTACTGAAGGAAAATGAAATTGAGCGGAAGTGCGTAGGAGGGCACAGCCAGGCTACTCTGAGATCACTATATTAAAAAAATTGTATCCGTGGCCAGGCAGCCTGTCTCCATCTAACACATCTGATACAACTCATCAGCACATTAGTATAGAGACTTTAAAAAGTAAAATGTGCTGTGGTGGGGGTTCTCCGGGACAGGTTTGAGAAGCACTGCCATAGAGAACCTGGGGTCAATCCTTAAAAGGCGAGCGGACAAGCAGATGCCCACATATTGTGATCAACTGAGAGCACTAATAAGACATGAATGGATTGCCATAAGTCAGGGTTTGCCTAAAAGCTCATATCCAGCACAACAAGAGAGATTTGCAGAGGTTATGAAGGATCAACTGTAAATTGTGACTCTTTTTATATATTTAATGTTTTGCCAGCAAAAGCCTTTAAAATGTACAAAATGCTAATCAGTGGTTTCCAGTACAACATAGAAACATGTGAAAAATTATCTACAAGCAGCAAACTTTGTAAAACACAAAATGTATGTCACTGCGCATACTTTTGGCCACGGCTTGAGGCTTTCAGTCTTGAGGAAGAGACTGCATGTATGTGTGTGTTATTGTCTTTGTTGCAAGATACCAGAAGAAGAGTGAGATGGCTTCAGGGAGATGCTTGACTGACCAAATGAGGTATAATTGGGCCTCATTCATGAAACACCAGCGGAACAATTTTTTTGTAAATCTTTCATAAAGTCATTCTGACATAAATTTTCAGATTCATGAAATTGTAAAATCAAAATGTTAGTTGGTATGAAATAAACGTACACTGTGTAAACGGTGCGTAAAACATTAGAATGTTCTGTGTTCTTTTTGGAAAACTGATGACACTGCATTTCGATGCACTATATTTTCCATAATAATATTCACACGTTTGTTTGCCCAGTCTTTTTTTTTTTTTTGGTAGCTGAGAGTTCAACTTTAGGTGAAATGCAGCGCTCATCACTGTCACTTTTTACCCAGCCGTCCAATCATAGTGGAGGAGGGACAGGACAAATACTACACTGACCAACCATCTGAAACCATCAACCAACCGAAAAACGCTGTGCCTCCAGAGCACTCTCAAGCACCACCAGCTGGGTGTTTTCAGAAGAGCACCAGGCATTTTCAGCCGGCTAAATACGCTGTGGTGGACACACGTTACCTAACGTTACTAACCCTGCTTGCATTTTAATGCATTGTATTTTTAGGGCTTCCATTTTTATGGGCTGAAATTCAACATGGTTGTAGCCTATATTTAAGTTGTGAATATTTAGTTTTGAAAATTCAAAACATTTCACAAACATTTTCATTTTTAAAAATTCAATGATCCATATTCTCCTTTCAGATTTCACTTCCAAAATATTCATTCGACAGGCAATTTTTGGTCCATTTTATTTCGCTTAACAAATTTGCTTCCACAAATTCAGTGGTTCAAATTCGACAGAAAATTCAACCTTTGACATCCGGGAACGGCAGGAATATCAATAGATTACCGATTGATAATCTCCGTAGCTGTTAGTCGACCTCACCAGCAGGGGGTGCAAGCGGCTGTTGATGAAGAAAACTATAGAGCAACGGGTGAGAGACTCATTCATTCATAAAAACGGATTTACAGAAATGGAGCAAGCCGTATTTGTGATGATTAGAGCCAGTATATTTATGGAAAAGCTGAAAAAAGACACAAAAGCTGTGTATTTAAGTCTTCACATTTAGTTTTGTACGTGTAAGCTTTCTCTACCATGAACGAGATTATAATGTTATTCCCTGATGCTGATGTACAGATAAAACGTTAAATCTAGTAGACATATATATATATATAGAGAAATATTCTCTATAATCAGAGAAATATATGATATATATATATATATATATATATATATATATATATATATATATATATCATATATTTCTCTGATTTTCTCTTAAAATCAACAAAAAAGGGCTTTATATGATAAATCATTTCAAATACTTTAGAAATGAAAAGTACTTCACCTACTTTGATTTTTCTTTTTCTTGGTAAATTATTTATTTGTTAAACTATATTGATAGCTAAATATAATAAATGAAACACTAAAATTTTAGATGAACTGCCATCAATTGATATTAAATGCAACTCGTAGGGTGCAGCTGAACTTAATAAATAAAGTTTTACTTCATCAATCAGTTTATAATATCTAAATGTTTTATATTGAACTATTCTATTAATAATAAATTAAAGTTACTTCCTTTTAATTTTGTAGGATATTACTAATACTAGTTATATTGGTTAAATGTGTTCCCCGGTAGTTGTCATGTCTGCTTATTATACTGCGTTTTAATGGACTTGTTTTGCTATTTTTGTGATAACTGGCAACCCGTCACCTGGAGCTTTAATCAAGAGAGGAAAGATTTCAGAAGTAAGTTTGCAAACTGAACAGCAGCAACTGTTAGTGTTGACTAAGTAGTTACACACACACAAATGACACACATTTGATTTTTTCACATAGCTGCAAAATATGAATATGCCTACAGAGAGCGCGCGCTATTGACATCAACTCGATAAAACTCATCAGATGCATGTACTTTACGTCGTCTTGCGACCCTGTGAGTCACTCTCCATTTTAGAGTCTGACATCCGTCACTGCGGGTCTCAGGTGCACGCCCCCCCCCCCCTCAGCCACGCCCTCGGTTCGTCCCCTCTATCTCTGCTGGGGTCTGCCCACTTTTCCAGCATTTTTCAAATATTGCCAGTGGGTGGAGTCAGGCTCTGATCAGGGGTTTAGTTACCCTTTAAAGGTGGGGTATGTAATTCTCTTTTTTGGCCATTTTTTCAAAATCACTTGAAATCCTATTCCTAACCCACTTACAGCCACTGAGTTAGAAGCACTGAAATAAAAATTAAGCAATTTTATCATCTGTGGAACGGGCAGGACTTGAAAAACTCCAGCCAATCATTTCCAAGACCACCTAGAATCATTGGACAGTAAGTGCGTCAATCAAACGGTCGTACCATCCCCCCTCAGCCCATCCATGTCCATGTTCTTTGAATGGGTGGAGTCAGAGGAAAGAAGGTAGGACCATTTGAGTTGTGTATTTTCAAAATCTGCCGGCCGTTTTGCAAATTACATACCCCACCTTTAACAAATATCAGAGTTTCAGTCTCGCACACGCTGCATGCGAGTTAACCATGCCCACTTACTGACATGTTGCAGTATACATGGAATTAAAAAATTATGTTAGTTGACATTTTATACAGTGGTAACAATTCCATCATACCACCCAGCCCTATTTCAAAGGGCTTTATTTAGTAATTGTTAAAGGCCATTTCGCGCTTTCAATCATCATCACCCCAACCCCCCCTTGGAATTAGGCAATTCATATGGGTCATACTTTTCAGGTCGGAAAATATGGAAAAAAAAAAAAATCACATCCCTAGTTTATGTGCAATAAATTCTTTGTTAAATCAAATAAGATTTTTTCTTCTAAAGCTATTTTTTTCCTGTCTATTTGATTATTTTCTTGTTTAACCCTTGTGTTATGTTGGAATTCTGTGTACTCCCCTTATGGTTCGGGTCAAATTGACCCTAATTGGATTCAATACAATTCCTCAAAAATCACACTATGAAAAACAACAAAGATTCAGGTACAAACTGTAAACTTTTAATATCAACATTTTGTCAAATATTCCAAAAAATATATATCTGAAGATATGATTTAATGAAAATGTTTTATAAGCATTTTTTAAAGCATTTTTTTTTTTGCTTAGAACATCATAACTGAACAATTAATCAATTAATCTGAGCTCATTTTTCCTGCCGTCTATGTCAAAGTCTCAAGATATTTCAGATATCTTGAATATATAAATGAGAGCTTATTTTACTATCTGTGTCTGTCAAAGATTTTCATTTGCAATTTGCAATTAATTCTGAACACCATGATTTAGCTTTTTCAAGTGTGTTTGGTTTGGGTTAGAGCACTTTTAGATACACTTACACTTTAGAACTGGAGTTGATGCCCTGACATACATAAAATAAATGTTTTTATTTTGTGTCTGTACAGTTGTTTTTGAATAGCTGCCTATGGTGGTCAAATTGACCTGCGAACATCACAAACGTAATAGTAATTTTGTTTGTATATGTCAAAAAAACAAACACCAGCATGTTAAAATTTGCATGCATGTTCATGATGATAAATGTGAAAAAGTCACAAAAATATCAAGAAAAAAAAAAAAAGGTTAAATATTGTTTCAGGTAGCTTGAACAAATAAATGATAGGTAATTTTTACCATCTGTGGCTGACAAAATATTTTTCTGTATTGAAAACTAATTTTTTAGCTTCATAAGGTAGTCAAAAAATAAAATAACAAAATATAACCAAGAAATGTTATTATTTTGGGTCCGTACAGTTGCCTTAGAGAGTTAAAATATGAGGGTCAAATTGACCCGCGAACATCACGAAAGTAACAGTAATTTTGTTTGTATATGTCAAAAAACACCAGCATGTTGAAACTTTGCATGCATGTTCATGATGATAAATGAGAAAAAGTCACAAAATATCAAGAAAAAAAACATATGTTAACCAGTATTTCAAACAACTAGAAAATCTAAACAGGTCAAATTGACCATAACACAAGGGTTAACATAAAGACTTTAAATTATCTTTTGGGGGTAATTTCTCAGCCAAATTATGTAAATAATTAGATTCAACATTTTAATCGCTTGACAGCCCTATTATTACCATGTTAATATTCAGAGAAAAGAACATCAGTGAGTGAATCATCATGTTAAAAAAACTTCACATTCCACTTCATGATACTCACACAGGGCCAGAGTTCACAGCAGGTCCATCACTGAGACCAGGGGGCAGAACCATGGAGTTGTTACTCTTCATGGACACACAGCTGAATCCTGAAGATGGTCCATCAGTGAGATTAGGAGGCAGATACATGGAGTTGTTACTCTTCATAGACACACAGCTGAATCCTGGAGATGGTCCATCACTGAGATTAGGAGGCAGATACATGGAGTTGTTACTCTTCATAGACACACAGCTGAATCCTGAAGATGGTCCATCACTGAGATTAGGAGGCAGATACATGGAGTTGTTACTCTTCATAGACACACAGCTGAATCCTGGAGATGGTCCATCACTGAGATTAGGAGGCAGATACATGGAGTTGTTACTCTTCATAGACACACAGCTGAATCCTGGAGATGGTCCATCACTGAGATTAGGAGGCAGATGAAACATGGAGTTGTTACTCTTCATAGACACACAGCTGAATCCTGGAGATGGTCCATCACTGAGATTAGGAGGCAGATGAAACATGGAGTTGTTACTCTTCATAGACACACAGCTGAATCCTGGAGATGGTCCATCACTGAGATTAGGAGGCAGATGAAACATGGAGTTGTTACTCTTCATAGACACACAGCTGAATCCTGGAGATGGTCCATCACTGAGATTAGGAGGCAGATGAAACATGGAGTTGTTACTCTTCATAGACACACAGCTGAATCCTGGAGATGGTCCATCACTGAGATCAGGGGGCAGATAAACCATGGAGTTGTTACTCTTCATAGACACACAGCTGAATCCTGGAGATGCTGCTCTCTGAGTGTGAACAGAAGCCTCCTCTTCTCTCTCCTCACACACATTCATTTTATAGGCAGACTTCGACTTCTCTTCTTCCTAGATAAGAGACTTCATTTCAGGCCTGTATGTGGAAACACAAAACATACACTGAATTTTAACACAATTAAGTTTCAGTACCAGAGACCAGAAGTGAGTGTGTACAGTGACCGAAGTGGCCGGGCCCCCTGTGGTGCCGACGCTGTGTGTTTGGGGGCCAAGAAGCTGTGGTTTACAGAGATTTTAGGCCAGTTAAGAGACATTGTTATGATGACACAAAAAACACAGGTACAGCAACACCCACTGTTGATGCAATAATACTAGGATAATGAACTCACAGGTGTGCGTTTATAGAATATTTTACAATTGCTTTGGACACAACTCTGCCAATCATAACCAAGGACCAGAACTATCCATTTTATCATGCTAATTTCTTAGTGCATTCCTTCAGGATATTTGATTGGTAGTGTGACGGATCTCAATTGTGCTTTACTTAGTTTGTGGGTTTGTGTTTAACAGACGTGTCATGAATCTTGTGTTGAATTATTATCTACATCTACTATTACCAAATGATACTGCAGACCAACTTCAACTTTCTATTTTCAAACAAACATTTTTTATTTTATAGATGTTGCTCTTGTTAGTTTCTGTATTCATATACATTGATTTATGTAGTTTATTTTTCTTTTTAGTTAATGGAACAACCATCTACTAACTTAATGAACTTACAAAACTTTATGTTTCCTTTCAAGGGAACTTGCACTGCATTGAATGACGCTGTGGGAATACTCTGCGTGATTGTGTCGTGAAGCATGTGTGAAATCAGTCGGAAATGTGGGACCACAGCACCACAAATGTGAAATGTGACGGAACATCAGAGGCGGGTGACGTCAAAACCAGGAAACTATAAAGCCGGGCTATTCAATTGGCGGCCCGCTAATCATCTCCATCTGGCCCAAAGGCACCCCGACCTCCCACCGCCTCTTTTCCTGGCGGTGTGGCTACATTTGGTTAGATATGCGAGTGGCCGTAGTGGCCCGTGCAGCTGTACGTCCATACGCACTGTGCGTACCATGAGCGCTCCGACTAACCAGAGAAACGTTTTCGCAAACGCACCCGTGTTGCTCTTTCAGGAAATGACAAACTCTCACCAGTGCCACTGAACCATCTGAAGCTGTTTCTCAGTCAGTAACAACAAATATAGAACAAATATAGCGCTGTTTTCAGTTTAGTTTCAGTTAAACTCGCAGTTTAGTTTACTTTGAATTGTGCAGCACCGCCCAGTGGATAACGAAACGCAAGCGTTTACTCCCAGTTCTGGACACTATTATTAAACAGCAATGCGACATCCAGTGAGAAGTGGTTCAATTCGACACACCTCAGTTACAAACCACAAATCACTCGATGATTTAACTAGTTTTAAATCAGATGAAACAGCCTCAACATTCCCAACACGACTGATGAGGTAAACAGCAGAAACATTGTGCCATGAACGAAGTTAGAAGACTTTAAATCCCCTAATCACCACCTTTACAAACATTTACCATGAATGCACTGTAGTAATTTACTATGGTTTGGGCAGAAATGTAGAATATTTATACTGAATAATATCTTAGTAATTTATATTGCAGTAGATTAATTAGGTGGGTAGAGGAATATACAATTCATTTTGTGTAGTTTTTACCTGTGTTTAGGCATTTTAGTGAGTGAGTAGCCGTGCGTGGTTTTACCTGTGGTCATCAAGTCTCACTGTCAGAATATTTAAATTTACGCCTATAATAATTATAAATAAAATAATTCTTACCAATAGCTATGATCTCGTATAATTCATATTTTTGTACATAGCTGTACATAAGTTATTTATTAAAGACTCATAAATCTGCATACTGTTGGGTACCACATTTCCAAGTAAATACAATACTTTTTTTAGGTTTACTTTAGCTTATTTATTGATAATGTTATGTTTCAATAAGTAATAAATAATGTTTCAATAAATAAGTTAAACCCACTGGCCCTCCTCAACATTTTGATTTAATAATCCGGCCCTCAAATGAAGCTAATTGAATAGCCCTGCTATAAAGCATGCCCTAACAGTGCAGCGCTAGCTTCTATGTGTGATAGAAATATTTTATGTAATGGGTATTTTCAAAATGAAATGTACAGAGAAACGCAGACTAAGGATGCTCAGGTCAAAGGCCATATATACTTACCCAAAAAGTGCTTAACACAGTATAACTAACAGTCATATGACTAGCTCAGATCATTACAAACCAATCACCAGAACAAATCACAGTGAAGAAGACTTGAGTGACATTGATTTTTACTCAACTGTACGATATAAATGTACATATTTCTTTCTATTCAGGAGACTCACTTGGTTGTTGTGGCCAGTGATCTCCCGGCCGTGAATAAAACTTCATTTCTACACAGAGCAACATGGGAGTCGTGTCAGGTATTTGCTGCACAGCTGAGAAACAGATTCTACACTCAAAAGAAAACAGCAGAACATCAAAGTGTGATTGAGGCAGTGATAGAAGCTTCATCGACGGGACGCTGTCACCTTACTCCAGGGAAGTATTGTATTGTACTGTATTGTATTTTTAACAACTGCAAGTTGTTTAAATTGTCCATGGTAAAGAAGTCAGATTAAGTAGGTTGTATTCGTATTAAGAATTTCCACGACACATGTCTTCAATAAGCTCTATATGTGAAATTGTGTGTCTTATTTGGTGTTGTATTTGTATTCATCGACGGGAAAGCATCAACCCTAATCCTTTATTACATTTTTTTTGTGGGACATCCCAAAAAAAGCATACATTTTAGTTTTTAAAGAAATAGGAAAAAATAAAATGTTGCAATATATATTTTTTTAATAAAAAAAAAAATGTTGTACATGACAATGACATCACACGTCCTCATACATTGTCTGATGAAAGCTCATTGACAACAGAATAATCATGATGAGGAATATAGTAAGTAAGATTTCTGTCATGATGTGATTTATTAAGCGTTTATCTGCTAAAATGACTGAATCTCCATCTCTGCATTTCTTCTCATTTTGTTATTAAAGTTAGATTTTTTTTTCTGTGGTCAGTTTAATTGATATGAACAGATATTATTAATATTAATCATATTAATTTCATTTTCAGGGATGACATGGAGTTATTTATACAGGAATTCAATGATTAAATGGATTTAAGAATCAACCGTTCTTGTAATACATTTTACAGATTTTTTTGTTATGTAAAGTTTGTGTTTTTGTTACAGTTATGAGTTGTTTATATAATTATTATTTGGTATTTTAAATGACTTTGTTTATTTATAATTAAATACAGTATATTTTACATTAAATGCCCATATGGTACGTACTATTTGTAACAATATTAAGGTAAAAATATTAGCCCATCACGTCCTTCAATGGCAAACAATAAATAAGCTTACAAAAATGTTTTTGACACAGCGCTGATGAGCTCATGTGCTCAAAATCTTTACAGGCCATTCATTTTCAATTAAATAACTGTCCCAAATCGTTATTAATTTATATACCGACCGGATGAGTGTGTGCATTAAGGCTTATGGGCCTAGCTGCTACGTTTATTTGCTTTCGCTTTTCGCTTAAACTCTTTTAACCCCTCTTTGTTAATTTTTGAAGTGAACCTTTTGCGTGTATTATCATATTTACCTACTGATTTGGACTGAACACACGAGTAGAGTCAGTCGGTGTGCTGTAGCTGTGAGTGAGTTTGTCCTAAACTCCCTGCGCTTCTAGTCCGGGATCCGCCATTACAGTTTCTACCGTGATCGGAGGAGATAACTACCGTTATAGGAGGAGCTGTCCGGAGAGAAGCGAAGCGAACAAACTTGTTTAAACAGTTTAGACGCAAAAGGTCCTCATTGATATTATAACTGTGAAACGTTTTAATGAACTTACCGTGACATGTAAAGACTTTGTTAGATTTTGATTTACCCGAAATGGCGTGTAGTCATCCGATATGAACGCTTTCGGTTTCACTGTTGACAGGAGAGTTTCTCTCAGACTGAACGTGATGAAGTTGAGCTGCGTGCTCTCTGTAGTGCTCTCTGCTGCATAGGCTACTGACATAGTATAAGAAATGGACACAGCGACCCCCAAGAGTTCAACGGAGAAAAGTGAAGTCAAATAAAAGCACTCATTCCTGATGGCTGAGCGAACCATAGATATCTATGGAGCGAACTGCGTAGCCTCAAACTGAGCTTCTTCTTCTTGTAGGATCCCGGCGGTGTAGACGCTGCTGAGCGTATTACTGCCCTCCACAGGTCAAAGTTTGAACTAAATTCTTACATACAGTCCTGTATCATGCAAGAACTGAAGAACTGCCTTGGAGATCAGTTTATGCTCGTCACTGCGACCAAACAAAGAGAAAAGAGAAAAAGCCTTAACTCCAAGTCCTGCCAGTTTAATAAATAATATATTTCTTTCTGCCCTATACTTTCTGCATTCTAGGAAAACATGCCCTACCGTCTCAAGACTCACACATTCACACAATCCAGAAACATGCTTTCCTACAATGCACAAAGAATAATTTAACCCACAGTGCCCCAACCTCAATCTACACATTTTAACTGAGTCCCTACGGGACAAAATGATACATGAACATCTTTTCCTAACTTTAGGTTGTATGGAAAAGTAGTGTCTACCCCTATAGTTTCCTTTTCCCACCCTCTCTGTCATTCATTTATTAAGCCCTCTATAATTTGTTCCCTCAGTTCCACTCTCCTAATAATACATGGACATCTACTTCTCTTCCTAAGCTCTCCTTTGCAATTTTATCCACCCGCTCATACCCCCCCTCACCCCAGCATGCCCGGGAACCCAGCAGAACCTGATGTTGCAGACAAACCTAATTCTAAAAAACACATTCAACACTGAAAAAAAAAAATATTTGTTGAATTTAATAAAAAAAATTATGGTAAGTGGTTACAACTGATTTTAGCTACATTTTAAAAAAATGCATTAAGTTGAACTAAAATTTATTGAGTTAAATTTGTTTAAATGTAGCTAAAATCAATTGTGTGCAACCACTTAACATAAAAAAAATTATTAAATTCAACGAATCATTGTTTTCAGTGAAGATACCATTTACAATGTCAGGACGAGCTTTAGATTTTCCTAATTTTTCTAGAGCAGCTGCAGAATCAGAGCAAATAATGACTTCCCTATAGGTTTTCCTTCCTCAATCCACCATAGAGCCCATACAATTGCCATTAATCCGGCAGTGAGAACAGAACTTCCATTAGAAATACGTCGACCAATTTCCAACCCTAGCTGTTCCACATATACCCCAAATCCAGCTTTTCCCATCTCTAGATCCATCTGTAAAAACAATCATAGTACTCTCACTGATTGAATTAAGATATTCCTCTATTTTTGGTGCCACCTCCCATTTATCTTTTTCCTGAAGAAAACCAAGCTCAACACACATTTCAGGCAGCACCCAATAGGGCATAGGTAACCAACTTGTGTGTTCTACGATACTTCCCTGATCCATGCTCATCTTCCCTGCCCACTGATTTACTATGACAAAAACAATTATTGTATCTATTATCTCCAGCAACCTCTTGCAACAAACACTTTGCTGGGAAGGTATGATTACACCCACTAAGTTTTACCCAGTACTGTAACCCTAACTTAATGTGTCTTAACCATAAGGGCATTTCTCCCATTTCAATGAGCAGGGCATACACTCTAAAAACTCCTGGGTCAAAAATAACCCATAATGGGTTATTTTTGACCCAACTCCTGGGTTAAAAAGGGACCAACTAATTTATGGGTTATTTCAACTCAGAAAATTGGGTTATGCTTTTTGACCCAAATTCTGGGTTAAATACCTGACCCAAATGATGGGTTTAAAAAACCCAACATCTGGGTAGAAATAACCCAAAAATTAGTTGATCCTTTTTTAACCCAGGAGTTGGGTCAAAAATAACCTAACTTGGGTCACAGTATGCCTTATTTCAGAAAATAAAACTTTGTTTTACATTATATTACACACTTAAAGCACTTTTACATTTTTATTGCATTAAATTAAAATCTATATAAAAAAACACACACTTGGACATGTTTATTTTCCTATTTATTTTAGGTCACACTGTAACAACAATATTAGAAATAAAAAAATAGAAAAATAAACAACAATTCTCAGAAGAGCCTCAGGAATTTAAGCCTGGGGTCAACTTTGGGGACAAGATTTTTGATAGTGTCCTCATCAAAGAGAAGAAATGCCTCCTCATCTATGTCTTCATCTGAAAGACAGAAAACAAGACAACATGAGTATTGTTAATAAGTTGAGACAATTGTGAACCACTCACCAGACACTCTTTCATTATCAAGCTAACAAATAATCACTTTTAAGGGAATGCAGTGGCTTTCACAAAATCTTGCACTGACAGATTTAAGTCTTATTAAAAAAATGTAGGTATAGAGAGATGATATAAGGGCAATAAGAGTAAAATGCTCACCTCTAAAATTCTCTGTCAGCTCAGCTCCCACTCAGTTAGCTTATCAACGACAAAACTGTCCATTTCAAAATGACCTGGAGAAAACATAGCAATAAAGAGGTTAGCAACAATTTGAAGACTTGACCCGCTTAAATTTAACTCTCACTAACGTTACTTCAGCCAGTAGAGAACTGTATAAGCACGGCGCAGTTGGTAAACATAACTCAACTATCGTGTTGCCTCGTCAGTAGCCGCTGCTATGGGGCTCGCACACCGGACGAGAAGCGGCGCGTCGCGTCTAGGACAACTCGAGGTATCGCTCACCGGACGTGCACTCTCTCAAGGGGCTAGCACACCGGACGAGAAGCGCAGCGCCGCGTCTTTAAAATTCGAACACATAACGTTACACACCGGCGGCGCCATCCGGCGTCTGTCCGCGGCACCCAGCAACGGCTCAGGACCGTGTTCAAAATCGCGTCCGGTGTGCGATAAAGTTACCTCGAGTTGTCCTAGATGTTGTCGTGATAGCCGCGGCTACATGCCAACCACAGAATTACCACGGCTAACTAGTCTCAACGTAGCAACGTATTTATTTTTTTTAGCAAATGGTGCTAAACTAGCAACAGGGACATGGACACAGAAAAGTTTACATTACATCAACACTGAAAATACTCTCTTACCTTGAATATAGATGAAGTTGCACCGATGAAGCACAGGCCAAAACGGATCGAGGGCGAAGCAACGGTTATTTCAAACAACTGTTGTGAGAAAATTCCAGAACAACTGCGGGCGAGCGGGCGAGAGAGAGAGAGAAAGCCAACCCAGAACATGGGTTACTCTTTGAAAAATAACCCAGAAACCCAAACAACCCATGAATTGGGTCAAAATATTAGCCCTATAACCCAGAAAATGGTTACTCTCTGAAAAAATAACCCATAATTTTAACCCAACACAAATAACCCAGAAAATGGGTTGAAGAAATAACCCAGGAGTTTTTAGAGTGTATGTATATGTACATATATAGCCCCTAGGTAACTTTCTTTTAAAACCAAATATCACATATTTAGTCTTAGAAGCAGAGATTTTGAAGCCCCATGTATTTCCCCATTCCTCTACAGATACTAACACTCTTTGTATCTGTTTTAAAACAAACTCTACATTACACCCTCTTTTCCGTCATCTGCAAATAAAGATAACCCGAATCCTCTCTCTATTTTATCAAAGATATCATTAATCATTATTCAAACTGAGCTTGACGATGTAGATGTGACGTAAGCGACCTGTCTGACAGTTGTAAGTCTTCTAGTAGCTGTGCCGAGAGAGAAATCTGAATCATTCCCTTCTGAATCTCACAGAGACGGAGAGCGTGAGTTGGATCTGTCCATGAGCTATAGGAGCAGGAGCAACTTTATGACTCTCTATGGGCTTCTCCCTTGACTTTATCAGACTTTATGCCTCCACGTCCCCCCGATTGACTGCGAGCTTCTCCTCCGGTCTATACGGTAATTTCTCTACTGAGCGACAGAGAGTCGCTTGGTTATGACGCAATCGTTACCCTATTTTTACAAAAATACTTCTACGGGGCCCACAATGAGTCAAGGCTTGATTATTTTAATTCCCAAACCAGATAAAGATCTTAGATATTTAGATAATCTCCGCCCAATCACTTTGATTAACAATGATTATAAAATTTCTACACACGTTCTTGTCAATCGATTGAAAGAGGGTCTTATGGGGTAATTAATGAGGTTATTATTTATTTATTTAGGAATTAATTGTAATTAATTAGGGGTAATTAATTACAATTAATTCCTTAAAGGAAGATCTATTCACAACAATGTAATATGGTTGAATACAATCATTTGAAAAAGGAGGATGGATATATTCTTTTCTTAGACTTTAAGAAAGCCTTCGACACGTTAGAAACATTATTTAAAGCTTTAGAGCACTTTGGTTTTGGTAAGCACTTTGTCAATATTATAAAAATTATTTATAAAGATATGAACAGTTCCATTTCTCTTCCTTAAGCACTTCACAAAGATTTCCTATTAGTCGTGGAATAAGACAGGGCTGCCCTCTATCCCCTCTTTTATTCATTTTGGCTGCAGACATGTTGTCTACTTTAGTTATTCATGATCGAACGGTACAGAAATTAAATGTATTTGATAAAAGTATAGCAATCAGTCAATTGGCAGACGATACTACATTATTCTTAAAAAACAAAGATCAAATTTCTCTGGCTATTTCATTAGTTAATACCTTTTCTAAGGCATCAGGACTCTAGCTAAATTTAAGCAGATGTGAACTTTTTGCCCTACATCAGAGTGATATCACTTGTCTGCATAATATTCCGGTAAAAAATAAGGTGAAATATTTAGGCATTACAATTACCAAAGATCAGAAAATTTGTACGAAAGATCATTTTGAAAATAATCTACAAAAAGCAAACCGAATCTTAATGGTTACAAAGAGACCTTTCAATTTTTGGTCGAATTTTATTAACCAAAGTCGAATACTTATCCAGATTGATTCATCCCGCTCTTTCTTCAGCTCCCCCCGCAAATTTTATGAAAACATGTTCCCGGAAAATGTATAATTTTATTTGGAGGCAAAAAGCTCATTATATTAAAAAAGCTGACATTGTTAAATCTTATGAACAAGGTGGTTTGAATGTGATTGAATTTGAATGAATATTTAGTTAAAACTCAAATGGCTAAAAATGTTTGTATGTAATGAAGATAGTTTTTGGTTTACAGTTCCTTCAGCTTTGTTTCAAGAATTTGCTGGAATTCAATATTTGCTCAATTGTGATTTTGATTTATCCAAACTCCCGGTGAAATTATCAACATTCCCTCAACAATTCTCTTATTTTGGAAATTGGCGCATACACACAATTTTACACCTCATAATGTTTCTATTTGGAACAACAAATATATATTACACAGGAACAAATCTGTATGCTTTAAGAATTAGCTAAGCAGAAGTATGTGGTCGGTGAAGGATCTAATGGAGGAAAACCTTTTAGACTATAATGCTTTTACATTGAAGCATGGATTTACCTGCCACCGAAAGAGTTCTTCACTGTCATTAATGCAATACCTTCTGGCATAAAAATGCTGATGAGATGCTCCCTTTCTTATGCTAAAGTTAAACCAGTTTGTCCCACTTTATTCATTGGAGATATTTATTTTAAAAGTGTTCATTGTACCAACAAGTATATAAGACAGGTCGTCTTAATAACATGTTATCCCTGTCAAATTAAAAGAAATAAGCTAGATCACATGTTTAATAAGAATACTGTAAAATATCTTAGAAAAGCTTATTTAAGTTTTCCTATTCCTCAGCAAAAGAAACACACTTCAAAATCTTAAATGAGATTTATCCTTCTAACAAACTCTTAAATCAAAAAATTAATATAGATATTGTCCCCTGTTCTTTCTGTAATAGCCATTCTGAAGACACTGACCATATCTTCTTTACATGCAATTTTTCCAAAGTCTTCTGGATATCAGTTCAGGACTGGTTGATAGAAAAGGAGGTGGTTGTTGATGGTTTTGCTTTTACTTTACAACATCTTATTTGGAATTCCCAAAGACTGCTGTGTTCATTTTTATTTGATTAATAACATTGTAATAATGGCAAAATATTTCATTCACAAATGTAGATTTTTTAAATCCCTCCCACTAATTGTGTTCAAAAATGATCTAAAGTGTTTTTCTAAAGCCCTTGAGGGAATGAGAGGTGGGAGAGTGCGATGAAGCTGCTTGATCTTTTGATTTCATATGATTTGGTGTGATATTGCCCCTTTAATTTAATTTAATTTAATTTAATTTAATTTAATTTAATTTAATTTAATTTAATTTGATTTAATTTAATTATTTATTTTACCCTAAGTGAGATGTAAGATTTCAAATATGTCTATTTTCTTTATTTATTTAAGTAATTTTTTGGTTAAACTGTGTTGAGCCTTTCATTCGAATTTTTTATGTACTGTAGAATAAATACTTTTGCCTTGGTTGTATGTATAATTTTGTATTCAATAAAATAAAATAAAACAAATAAATAAAAAAAAGACTTCTGCGGGGCCATAACACAAGGTAATGGAGCCTTTTATACATTGTCGTGTTTCTTTAGAAATAAACAATGGACACATGGAGTCTTTAAATGCCTCAGATGTAAAGTTATTAGCTGTCAAAGTGACGCCAAAATGAACGGGAGTCATTAGGCTTGTTTGAGATGCACCTTATATGGCGTTATTTTTTAGTCAAAAGTTATGAGCGTGTAAGACATGCTCACGAGCACATTATGTTATTTCATTATTCCATTATTTTGGACTGTGGGAAAGTGGTCAAATTAACAGGGGTTAAAGTAACTCTACAACAGTTTTTTTCTACTTTTACTGCAATACATGATCTGAGTAAGTCTTCCACCTCTGTAAATCACCAACAACAGTCGTGCATGAAAACCTGTGGGTACCCTGCTTTAACTTGTTTTTCAAAAGTCCAGATGTGTCACTCACACAATGTCAAATCATGCTGTATCTACTTACCAGTTGCCTTATGAAACAGCCATCCACCAGACAAAGTCTCCAGTTTAGGGAATTCAAGCTGCAGCATTGCTGAAATCTTATTAGGACAATATAAAACCATGGGCACTACTTAATAATAAATCATCACTTCTAATGATCTCTTTAGTACATCATTTTAGAAATGCTTACCTCATGGTTGCAGTGTTCAGGCACTGATATCATGTGTTTTCCTAAGCCTGCCATTAACAGGCTGAGCTCCTGAGACCCCTGTGGAGTTCTGGTCATGGGTTTTGGGAGTAAATAAAACTGAATATTTGTGGTTAAACCTTGATTGCATTGTAAGTTACTTTCAGGGGCGGAGTGGGACCAAAAAATCTACCGGGAGATGTCGTAGACCACCGGCCCTCAGGATGGCATTATGTGGCATTATTTCTAGCTACCTAGAACATTGTGTTTTAATAACGTGTTTTACCTGCTAGGCAGCAGCTTAGCCACAAATATAAAAAATATACAAGCAAGCGTCATAGAACCCTTGCAAAATTATTTTATTTAGATTAAGAAAGCCACCGCTACTGGTCACATCTATGGTTAGATAAATTAAATATGAACGCAGTTTTGGATGAAATAAAAGTACAGTCAGTCAAGTTAACATTACTTAATGCGTTATCTAACATCAACACATTGGGTGAACAATATATTTTTTACATGTTTGCCCGCTGGATGGTGTTGCTAAGAACTTGCAATGTATAACTATTATCAGACCAGCCCTCGCGGCCTCCAAACACTACCAGTCCATCGGGAAAAGTCCCGACCCTCCTGATTGCCACTCCGCTACTGGTTGCTTTGGACAAATGTAACAAATTAATAATAATGTAAATGTTCTCTTTATAATTTATCACAGGTTCAGACTTCAGCTGAAGCACCATTACTAGCCCAGACAACTGCTGCCTGTCCAACACATGCCCTGCCACCATCATCAGCACAGAGACCTGAAACAGCAGGTGTAGTCACAGCCCAACTCCAAGAAACAACATCTCCTGTGTTGTTTCAGGCAACAACTAGTACATTTTCCATACCTCTGTCTCCCCTTACTCTTAAAGGTAAACCAAACTGAGAGACACCGTTTTGAAAAAATGACAGTACTGTGTTGGCACGATTGTTTGTGGCACATCTCGAATAAATAATCGTTCTGCTGAATCCATCGATGCAGCCGTGAACAACAAATCTCCATGAAATCAGTTTGTGGTTAGAGTCAATATGCCTTTAAAATAAATAAAAAGAGGATTAATTTGACAGCAGAAGAAATTGAAGCATAGGTACCGTGTAGAGATCATAATTGCAGGTTATCTCTTTTTACAGTGAATAAAAAAAACATGATTTTATATAATCAAGCTCTTCTTGGCTGCCCAGAACTGCAATTCAACTTAATAAATGTAAACGGCATCATTTGTCAGGCAACTTTTATTTATTGGTTGTTAATCATAAAAGTTGCCTGAAAAAATGTTGTTTTTTAATATACTCAAGGGTATCTTATGACTTATGATGAGTTTCTTGTACTCTTTAATTGTCCTGTGACTCCCAAGGAATTCTCTCTTGTTTTCTCAGCGATTAACTCTGGTATTACTTCCTTATTTAGAGATGGGGTATTGGTGGACGTGCCCATAGTCAATCTAACTGATACAATATGTGGTAAAATTTGTTTTTCACAGACTAAAAATAACAAATCTATTCGCGATCTGTTTTTAAAGGAGGTTACTACCAAGCCTTGCTCTATTGCTTATTGGGCTAAATTTGTTAGAAACTCTAAGTGGGAAAGTGTTTGGTTATTGCCTCATAAGTTTTTTGTTACAAACAAGGTAAAATAAATTTCTTTCAAAATTATTCATAAATTCTATCCTGTTAAACATTTTCTTAGTAAATTTAAGAAGGATATTGATGTTATCTGCTCTTTGCAATTGGAAACTGTATCTCACGTCTTTTGGCACTGTAGTTTTGTTAAAAAGTTGTGGTATGACGTCTCTGAGTTTATCACAGAAAAGTTGCTCTCTAATTTTATTTTGCTTTTTGAAAATGTAGTTTTTGGATATTTTACTCAGGATAATGTGAATAACGAAGCTTTTGTTATTAATCTGTTTATTCTTTTAGTTAAGTTTCACATCCATAAGTGTAAATTTTCTAACAGAAAACCCTGTTTTACAGTGTTTTTTAAAGAATTGGAAAGTTACTTTTGTACTATTCAAAGTAGCACTAATAGAAAGGCTATTAAAACTGTCCGTTTATGTTCTGTCTTCAAAATATTTGAGTAATGTAAAGGTCTTGCATGTTTTTGAGTGTATTTTATTTATTTATTTATTATTATTTATTTATATATATATATATATATATATATATTTTCTTTCTTTCCTTTATTTCCCTGGCTTTATATTGTCTGGTGTATCGTTCTGTATATGTTGTTTAAGGCATAATAAAAAATAAATGGCAGGACGTCGTATGACAAAAGATGGTTACATAAAATAAAAACAGTAAGAATGGATAACGTTACCTCTTTTGTATCAAACTGAATATGTAGCATAAGTGGGTAAAATGAGTTAACAAGTTTTTTTTTTTTTTTTTTTAATAAAGCTTTATTAAATTCTTACCAAATATAGACAACAAATTTAAGAACAAAATACAGATATAACATATAGCGAGAACAAAGCATGAGTTAACAAGTTAAAAATCTTTCCAATGTGTTGACAAACGCGTCACCAACAGCGACACTTTCCACGCACGCGATTGGATGAAGGCAACAAATACGTCATGCATGTCGGACGTACCCCACACGTAGCTGCCTGCTCTATTCGCCGGGAAAATAACCTGGAGAAAGTTACCGATATTATAGTATTGGACAAAGTATGTGAGTGGCAATAATTTTTATTTGCTTTGTTGAAAAGCGTATCGGTTACATATAAAAAAACTGGGTTATCCATCACCACAGATCGCCTGAAAACACGAAATCTCCCCTCGGCCCACCGTCTAACACACTTAAGTACTCTTTCAATAATGTGAAATTAAAAGTTTAAGGATATTTCAAATCATTCTGTTTAGAAACCGTTCATGTTTTATAGTACACTTATTTTGATGTGTCGAGTAATTTACTAAAGCACATGCAAAGTACTTTTTAATTTTAAATGTAGTGTATAATTTGATATAGGCTATTTAAAGTAATATATTTTAAATGTATTAGATTGCAACAACTTCAACATTAAAAATGTGTATTTACAAATATATTTAAATGTGATACGCTTAAGTTCATCTAATTGCATTTAATATCAATTTAATCTAAGACATTTTATCTTGCTTGCACATAACATGCATTAAATTACATTCAGTTCGCACTTTTAAAGTATTTTTATTACTTAAGTGGTTTTAAAAGTATGCTAAAGTGTACTTTTCCAAACAGACTCATCAAAGTAAAACATCAAAAATAATCCAGTTTTATATGATTTCACAGTAGCAACAATAACTGCAGTATATTTTAAGCGAGTGGAGCAAAACTCGGCCTCCAAATGTGTGTATACACATCAGTTGCTCGAGTAACTATTTAAAGGTTAAAGTGAACAACTGACAGGGTTCCCTAAATAGTGAACAGCATTAACTGAGGGACTTTTCCTTGATAACTGAAACTGAATCGAATTGCAAGCTTGTGAATCGAAATCGAAACGAATCGTGAGATGTGTGTCAATAATACCCATCACTACAAATAGTTACACGTAAAAGTTTGATACTTTGCTGTTGTTTGCGCGTTAATAACAGTGATTTGTCTTGGCAAACACTGCAGATGAAGGCGGGACGCTGCGCGCGCATGTGTTCAACAATGAGACACGAGCCTCGCGCTGCTAACTGACCCAAACAACCGAGACAAACTAGCGAACCAGCCATCGCTCAGATCAGCTTATATACAAACTAACACACACACACACACACACACACACACACACACACACACACACACACACACACACAGTCAGGGCAGGACTTAGGGTGGTGGGGGCCCCTGGGCTTGAGTCACTTTCGGGCCCTACCTTCTATACATTACTTTAAATAGAACAAAATGATACATACACAAGCTATGTAGGCTATTAGAGCTACACAATTCTGGATAAACTGAGAATAAAAATAGAGATCACGATTCTGAACAAACAACTAAACAAAATAACATAATTTATGTTAATTACTTAAGTCTATTAAAAATGTTTAATTAATCTGAATTATTAAAAAAAAAAAATTGGGTTTGAATGAATGATTCAATTCCTCAATCAAATGCACTTGTTTCAATAGATGAATCAGCATTTTTGAACGAATCTCCTGAATGAACGATTCAATGACAAATGTTTTTTAAAAGTCATTTGTCGTCATCTGGTGGCATAACAATATAATCGATCCAATCGTTATTTGAAGTGCAAAGCTACTTTCAAAAGGTGACTGGTACCATAGACAGTGTTACATGTTAAAAAACGTAATAATTTATTTATATGACCACCGATTGAAGCTTGAAAAAGTTATTTTCCAATAAATAAATAATGATTAAAAAAGTTCAAAGTGATCATAAGTTTATTGCAATGCAGAAATGTCTTGGTCAGAATGAGAATAAAACACTTATTTACCTGGAAAACATATGTTTTGATCGTGGCATTTCTTTGAGATTTAGAATCCAGAATTCCTATAGGCTAATTATTGTTTCTTTTATGAATTTAATAAAGAACTCTGTCTCGTATTCTGTCCAAACGATCCATGTAGGCTACTTTTGTGTCCATTCGTTTTTCCTTTTTTAACCCGTAATTGAAAAACGAAAAATGAACGGTTGTTGTCTTTTTAAAACGCAAAGTTGAACACCAACATTTTAATTTGAACTGGCTACACCAACTGCTGCGCAAAAAAGTAAATATCGACGAATTTTCAGATTTTTGTTTATGACTTTTTGCCCCTTTATTAAACATTTAAAATATTCACAAATTAATATGGAAAACATGTCAATTTTTCTGGTTTTCAAAGGCCAAATTAGAACCTGGAATTTATGTTTTTCCCGCAGTGCTGAATGAGAAGAGCCATAATATTATTAATAAACTATTGCTTTGGCTAAAATCACATCTCCATCTCCGCTAAGCAGATGCGCTTTTAGAGAGAAATGCACATTTCATACGGATTAATCAGAAGGTATTAGCTTTCGATTCGAATTTGTTCGTTTTAAAGTGGACATTTCAAGCTTTAGCCTACATAGGCTATATTTTGTTTCAGTTCTCGCGCTCCAGTTTACGGAGATCATGAAAGTGCGTCTGATTGTTTTATTTTATTTTACAAAAGCACAACGTTTTCTTGTTATTGTGAGTTTACACAAATAAAAGTAGTTGGGAATAATGTATTATTATTTTCTGTATGACCAGAAATGATAGAGTATTTTAAGTTGTTTCCACTGTTGATAGGAAAATGCAAGTGTTCGCGGCCGCGCCTCCGTGCCATGCAGTGCGCGCTCCACACATTTAGCTTTGTTCCTTTCTTGCATAAAAGCGTCTTCTAAATATAGCCTATTAAATGTTATAATTAAATAATATAAAATTATTATTATTTGCGTAGTTATACATGGACCTCAAACACACCGCGTCTTCTAACTGTGGTGACTGTAAATGCGCAAAAACTGTTTCCATTGCAGTTTTGCGAATTATTCCTTTTTCGAATTGCCTGAAAAACCACCTCAAGATGACTGACATTTAATTTAGCTAATTAAATTAAATTTTTTCATTGCAGGGCAGGGCCAGGTAACAATGCTAGACCAATCAACAAACTTTAAATGAAAAATTAAATGACTGACATATTATTGAAAAAATCAAACGTAAACGGGCGGGGCCCCCTATTGGGCGGGGCCCATGGGCTTGAGCCCAGTCAAGCCCAATGGTAAGTCCGGCCTTGCCTGCCTGTAATTTTCTAGTAATCCTGAGGACCTTGATTAGCTTGTTCAGGTGTGTTTGATTAGGGTTGAAGCTGAACTCTGTAGGACAGTGGCCCTCCAGGACCGAAGTTGCCCATCCCTGACCTAAACCTACCCATCTCCACCCCTTAATCCCTAAACCCACCCCTAAACTTACCCATCTCCACCCCTTAGATCTGGATCCAACTCCGCCCCCTGGATCTCGTGTACTGCATTGAGGTGATACTGGTTTACCTGGATTATCTCTCTTTGCCTTGCCCCTGTTGGATATTGTTCGCTGATCGTCTACCCACGCTAAGGATTACTCTGTGTCATGCCTCTGCCATACCTGTTTGCTGTTTATTGACCCTGCCTGTATTATGACCATGTTTTGGAATAAAGCCTTGCATATGGATCCGCACGTCTCTCGTCTTGTTCCCCCCGTTACAATTGCAAAATAAATAAAACTGAATATTTGTGGTCAAACCTTGATTGCATTGTAAGTTACTTTCAGGGGCGGAGTGGGACCAAAAAATCTACCGGGAGATGTCGTAGACCACCGGCCCTCAGGATGGCATTATGTGGCATTATTTCTAGCTACCTAGAACATTGTGTTTTAATAACGTGTTTTACCCTAGGCAGCAGCTTAGCCACATATATAAAAAATATACAAGCAAGCGTCATAGAACCCTTGCAAAATTATTTTATTTAGATTAAGAAAGCCACCGCTACTGGTCACATCTATGGTTAGATAAATTAAATATGAACGCAGTTTTGGATGAAATAAAAGTACAGTCAGTCAAGTTAACATTACTTAATGCGTTATCTAACATCAACACATTGGGTGAACAATATATTCTTTACATGTATGCCCGCTGGATGGTGTTGCTAAGAACTTGCAATGTATAACTATTATCAGACCAGCCCTCGCGGCCTCCAAACACTACCGGTCCATCGGGAAAAGTCCCGACCCTCCTGATTGCCACTCCACTACTGGTTGCTTTGGACAAATGTAACAAATTAATAATAATGTAAATGTTCTCTTTATAATTTATCACAGGTTCAAACTTCAGCTGAAGCACCATTACTAGCCCAGACAACTGCTGCCTGTCCAACACATGCCCTGCCACCATCATCAGCACAGAGACCTGAAACAGCAGGTGTAGTCACAGCCCAACTCCAAGAAACAACATCTCCTGTGTTGTTTCAGGCAACAACTAGTACGCCTTTGGAAACTGAACCAATTTCTACCTATTTCTCCTCAGCCACTGTCTGAAGCTGCAGCTGTTGCCACAAGAGAGTTTCGCTCTACTGCCACAACATCATCATGGGAGTAAAGTACACCCCAGTGCTCTCATAGCACTACAGAATCACCATCCGTCCCACTGACATCTACCTCTCCACTTCCGATCCAGGTAACTGCGTGTTAAGTTTGTAGCAGTTCTTTTTGTAATAATACTTCTAATAATGATATGCAACAATTATAATATTTCTTGAAAGTTAATGAATAATTATGATATTTTCATTATTAAATTCTGAAAGTACATCATTTCTTTAGGGCAATGAGAGCCCTGTGATCTATGAATGGGTGAATGCTGGAACTCCAGATGTGAGTATTGTATATTTTAATTTCGCACAAATGAAAATCTGGTTCCCTTGTAGTCCTTTGTATAGATATAATATAATGTACTAAAAATTAGTCACTCAGAGGTACACTATGTAACTTTTGGCTCTCTAGTGTGGTGGTTAATAAACAACACTGCATGTGTCTTGTGGAATAACATTGTTTCCGGAGGTACTTCTCTGTTTATGATGAGTCAAGCAAGTATTGGGCTATTCCCCAGTGGTTCAATTTTTATAGTGTACCTTTAAAGGTGATCTCACAATGTCTCTGCTGTGTCTGTAAAAACAATAATAATAATTACTAAAGCATTTTTTTAGGTGTACTACAGGGTTATACCACCAGCAAATGAAGAACATTCAAACTCTGAAGTTCAGAATGGGTTTGTTATTATTATTATTATTATTATTATTATTATTATTATTATTATTGCATGTTGCTGTGGAATACTTGATTCTGATTGTCAATTATAGCATTCAGCAGTCAAAAACATTTTGTTGAATTAAAAGTAAATATCTCCTAATGGACAATAGGAAAGAACGTCATACAGGTTTGAAACAACCTGACAGTGAGTAAACAATGACAAAAAATATATATATTTTTGTTTTTCAATTTCTTATTTTTAAGGGAGGACTTTGTGGTTCTAACAGACACAGAGGAAGAAACTGTTATGTTGGGCTCTCCCAATTACACCAATTCAGACTCTGTGAGTACACACTAACCAGACACTTTGCATGAAATGTATAGCTAATAATAATATTCTGTTAAATTTCTCAACCTTTATTTAGGAAGAAGCAGATTTGACTGACATTCTGAGATCATTCCAGAAAGACCACCTTGACACTCAAAATTGTGCCATTGTTGTTGCAAGACGGTCAAAAGTTCTTCACAGTGCCTGTCAAGCTCTGTCAAAGTCCTACTTTGCTTGGATCAGAACTCCACGAATTGAGTTTGTTGGAGAGTCTGCTGAAGATCATGGTGGGCCACAAAGAGAGTTCTTTAGGTTGGTATAAACACTTGTTCTGCTAGACTGGGGGTACAAATGTTGCATCTTGAAAAACTGAAACAAAATATTAAGGGCTAAACTCATGGGTACAAGTCAGACTTGATATTGTGAGGTATGATACTAGGGATATCATACTTGGGGGGATCAGCTTGGGGGGAAGTTTTCTGTTCTGAAAGTTACAGTACATTTTTATAGTACAATTAACTTTTATCTCAAAGATCCAGAAATATTGAATTCCCTTTCTAATATTCAGAAATGCTCAAACTAAAATAAATGTACTTATTCTGTGTACTACAGTTCGTCCACAAACATTTTTACTTGGTGTATACATTTTAAACTAATTCTAACTTTATTTGAAGTAATAAACTGAAACAACTAGTAATAGACTACTTTGAGTTGAACATTTATATAATGTTATAACAAATATAATTTTTCTTAATGATCGAGGCACAGTCAGCACTTGGAATTTTTGAAGGAAAGCAAGGCCAGGTTTTTTTTGCCTACAACCAGTCAGCCTGAGAACAGAACCGTTTTTACACGTGTGGAAAACTCATTGCTTGGTCACTGATTCATGGGAGGCCCAGGCATTAAAGCCCTTCATCCGGCTTTGTATTTGTTGATGTGTGGACAGGAAGGGCAGCTGGATAGGTTTGATTTTCATGACTTGCCAGATGATGAAGTGCAGTTAAAGTTGCAACAGGAAGCCTATTATCACCTATATGTTTAACCTAATGAACAATTAAATGGTAATCTAATATTGTCTAAAACTGGTCTTTTTAGATCAAGCAGTGCAGAAGTGTGGGAGACCTAATTTCACTGAAGGCCTCTCTTGGAGACTGGATTGCAGAATGTGGGGTACCCTCGATCTACAGTGCTGGCCTTCCTGAAATGCCCAGAGTTTACAGCCTGGTCATTAAACACTTTATTTATCTTAGGTAAAAGAAGCCAACATATCTTAAGTCAATATCAAACTGCAATTTAGTAATCAAACCTAAAACAATTGTACAACAGTGCAGTTAAACGTAAATAAACACCTTTATTTTGATTGTTATCTGTTTGTTACCCCAGGCCTGCTAGCGTGATTTCACAGTTTAAGGCAGGAATGAATTCATGTGGATCAATTTGGCAGACAGTGGAAAACAACCTTGTGGCATTCAAGCCTCTGTTCACCAACACTCAGAAGCCACTGACGAGAAGTGAGTTCAAAGACCTTCTTGTTGTGAATTGGAGTGATGAAGGCAGCAACCACAGACAGACTGAAGAGGACACCATCTTTGCTAGGGAATGTTTACTCAACAGCATTCAGGGTAGGTTGTAATATAATTAATGTATTTTCACTTATAATGTTGGTTTAAGAGCTTGGTTATTTCACTTGGGCCTGGATACATAAACAGGGTTCAGATCAGGGGTGGGGAACGTTGATCCTGGATGGTTATTGTCCTGCAGAGTTTAGCTCCAACCCTGAAAAAAACACTCACCTGCCTGTAACTTTAGCAATCCTGAAGACCTTGATTAGCTTCAGGTGTGTTTAATTAGGGTTGGAGCTAAACTCTGCAGGACAATGGCCCTCCAGGATCAACGTTCCCCACCCCTGGTTTAGATAAAGCCAGGATTAGGCCTTTGTTCCTTTAGGGCATTTAAGTAGATTTAATAAATGTGCCTTAGAAAAAAAAATACTGTTGTGCATCTTCAGACAAAACAATGACACTGACATATTTTAAGAGATGTAAGTTTGAGTTGCTTTCAATTAAAACAGCTCAAACATTCAGTCCAGGACTAGGCTTAAACCTTGTGAAACCGGGAATTGATGTTTTATCATGTGATTAACAGAAAAAGAGACCTCTCTGATGTTTGAGGATCTTCTGACATTCATGACCGGTGCTGATGCTGTCCCTCCTCTTGGCTTTCCCAAAAAAGCTGAAATTGACTTTTACACTCAAGAAGATGCCGGAGACTGCCTTATGCATCAACTTGCTCAATGGTGCTTTTCCTTCCTTGATGAATCAGAGTTAGAAAACCTGCTGATAGATGCAGTAAAAGGCTCAGTTGGGTTTGGAAAAAGTTAGATCTGGTATAATATTCTGAATCTTGCTCTTGATCATGTTCTTGATCATGCTGCCATGGTTTTCCAAATGTTCAATATATTAGAGTAATAGTTGACCTCAAAATGAAAATTATCCCATAATTTATTCACCCTCAAGTCATCCTAGTTGTATATGACTTTCTTCTTTCAGTCGAACACAATTCTATTAATATTAAATCAAATTCTTAATAAAAATAAGAAAGTCCTATACAACTAGGATGACTTGAGGGTGAGAAAATTATGGGATAATTTTCATTCTGGGGTTAACTATTCTTTACAAATTTTCCCCTGGTTTCACAGACAGGGCTTAAGACTAGTCCTAGACTAAAATGTAAGTCTGAGCTGTTTCCACTGAAATAAACTTGCACTGACTGATCTTAAAAATATATCAGTGCCTTTTTAGTTTTAAGATGCACATCGGTAATGTTTTTTTCTAAGCATGTTTATAAAAATGACTTAAATGTCCTAATTGATCTATGGTCTAATCCTGGCTTAGTCTAAGCCCTGTCTGTGAAACCGGGCCATAGACATGTTTGTCCAAAGGCTATAGTTCACCCCTAACGAAAATGGACATTTTTCAATTCAGTTTTAACTTTAAAAATGAGTTGTAGTGACTGTTCTGATCAAAAAAAGACTACATTTGCCTGAAAGTACAAAAACATTTCAATAGTTTATTGTTACACAATTTACAGAGGACATACTGAGAACACAACTGTATTTGTCTATAAAATACTTGGACTAAATTGACTGTTTTATGGATTCATTTTACTAACCTAAAAGGTTCAAAATATATCTAATGGATTTTGAATAAAATTACAGTATAAAATTAAAGTTTGTATCTGAATTCTTGTGTCATGTGTGTAAATTTGTATTTTGTGTAGCGTGATGATATATAGTTGAATACAAATAAGTAGTTTCCATCATCTGATAAGGGATCCAGCAATGTTTGAAGGTTATCAGTATCTGCAACACTAACTCTTAAAGTGCTTTCTGGAACTGTGACGGCCCGTGTGTCAGTCTCATATTCCCCTACAAAGTCAATGCCATAGTCTTCTATGTCAGATGCATTAAGGACAAGGTTTGGCTCAATAATCATACCAGATGACAATCATGGCACCCTCCGTTCTTAGATTGTGATAAATCCACTGTCTGACAAACTCATCACAGGACCGCTGAATTCTCCCAAGAAAGACATAGTGCAAGGTCCATAAGTGCATCTCATTTTCTGGCTGTAGAATGTCCACATGCTCCATGTATTGAAACAGCTGCCTATAAAAGTCCGACACAACCCTGTTTACATCCCCCCAGAGACGCTCAATTCTTTGGTTGTGCACACTTCTTCCCACAATAAAACTTCCTCGGTCTGCGCCTCTTCTTTCTATCATGTACTGTGCAACATGTACATTTTCCATACCTCTGTCTCCCCTTACTCTTAAAGGTAAACCAAACTGAGAGACACCGTTTTGAAAAAATGACAGTTCTGTGTCGGCACGATTGTTTGTGGCACATCTCAAATAAATAATCGTTCTGCTGAATCCATCGATGCAGCCGTGAAGAACAAATCTCCATGAAATCAGTTTGTGGTTAGAGTCAATATGCCTTTAAAATAAATGAAAAGAGGATTAATTTGACAGTAGAAGAAATTGAAGCATAGGTACCGTGTAGAGATCATAATTGCAGGTTACCTCTTTTTACAGTGAATAAAAAAACATGATTTTATATAATCAAGCTCTTCTTGGCTGCCCAGAACTGCAATTCAACTTAATACTTACATAAATGTAAACGGCATCATTTGTCAGGCAACTTTTATGATTAACAACCAATTATTGGTTGTTAATCATAAAAGTTGCCTGAAAAAATGTTGTTTTTTAATATACTCAGCAAGGGTATCTTATGACTTATGATGAGTTTCTTGTACACTTTAATTGTCCTGTGACTCCCAAGGAATTCTCTCTTGTTTTCTCTGCGATTAACTCTGGTATTACTTCCTTATTTAGAGATGTGGTATTGGTGGACGTGCCCATAGTCAATCTAACTGATACAATATGTGGTAAAATTTGTTTTTCACAGACTAAAAATAACAAATCTATTCGCGATCTGTTTTTAAAGGAGGTTACTACCAAGCCTTGCTCTATTGCTTATTGGGCTAAATTTGCTAGAAACTCTAAGTGGGAAAGTGTTTGGTTATTGCCTCATACGTTTTTTTGTTACAAACAAGGTAAAAGAAATTTCTTTCAAAATTATTCATAAATTCTATCCTGTTAAACATTTTCTCAGTAAATTTAAGAAGGATATTGATGTTATCTGCTCTTTTTGCTCTTTGCAATTGGAAACTGTATCTCACGTCTTTTGGCACTGTAGTTTTGTTAAAAAGTTGTGGTATGACGTCTCTGAGTTTATCACAGAAAAGTTGCTCTCTAATTTTATTTTGCTTTTTGAAAATGTAGTTTTTGGATATTTTACTCAGGATAATGTGAATAACGAAGCTTTTGTTATTAATCTGTTTATTCTTTTAGTTAAGTTTCACATCCATAAGTGTAAATTTTCTAACAGAAAACCCTATTTTACAGTGTTTTTTAAAGAATTGGAAAGTTACTTTTGTACTATTCAAAGTAGCACTAATAGAAAGGCTATTAAAACTGTCCGTTTATGTTCTGTCTTCAAAATATTTGAGTAATGTAAAGGTCTTGCATGTTTTTGAGTGAATTTTATTTATTTATTTTTATTATTATTTTCTTTCTTTCCTTTATTTCCCTGGCTTTATATTGTATGTTGTATTGTTCTGTATATGTTGTTTAAGGCATAATAAAATAATAATAATAATAATAAAAAAAGTGTGAAATCAGAACGGTGTATTTATTACAGATTACAACTAAATGACAGGACGTCGTATGACAAAAGATAGTTACATAAAATAAAAACAGTAAGAATGGATAACGTTACCTCTTTTGTATCAAATTGAATATGTAGCATAAGTGGGTAAAATGAGTTAACAAGTTAAATCTTTCCAATGTGTTGACAAACGCGTCACCAACAGCGACACTTTCCACGCACGCGATTGGATGAAGGCAATAAATACGTCATGCATGTCGGACCCCACACGTAGCTGCCTGCTCTATTCGCCGGGAAAATAACCTGGAGAAAGTTACCGATATTATAGTAATGGACAAAGTAACTTATGTGAGTGGCAAGAATTTGTATTTGCTTTGTTGAAAAGCGTAGCGGTTACATATAAAAAACTGGGTTATCCATCACCACAGATCGCCTGAAAACACGAAATCTCCCCTCGGCCCACCGTCTAGTAACACACTTAAGTACTCTTTCAATAATGTGAAATTAAAAGTTTAAGGATATTTCAAATCATTCTGTTTAGAAACCGTTCATGTTTTATAGTACAATATTTTGATGTGTCGAGTAATTTACTAAAGCACATGCAAAGTACTTTTTAATTTTAAATGTAGTGTATAATTTGATATAGGCTATTTAAAGTAATATATGTTAAATGTATTAGATTGCAACAACATCAACGTTAAAAATGTGTATTTACAAATATATTTAAATGTGATACGCTTAAGTTCATCTAATTGCATTTAATATCAATTTAATCGAAGACATTTTAACTTGCTTGCACATAACATGCAAAGTTGACATTAGATTACATTCAGTTCTCACTTTTAAAATAGTTTTATTACTTAAGTGGTTTTAAAAGTATGCTAAAGTGTACTTTTCCAAACAGACTCATCAAAGTTAAAACATCAAAAATAATCCAGTTTTATATGATTTCACAGTAGCAACAACAACTGCAGTATATTTTAAGCGAGTGGAGCAAAACTCGGCCTCCAAATGTGTGTGTATACACATCAGTTGCTCGAGTAACTATTAAAGGTTAAAGTGAACAACTGACAGGGTTCCCTAAATAGTGAACAGCATTAACTGAGGGACTTTTTCCCTTGACAACTGAAACTGAATCGAATTGCTAGCTTGTGTATCGAAATCGAAACGAATCGTGAGTGTGTCAATAATATCCAGCACTACTAATAGTTACACGTAAAAGTTTGATACTTTGCTGTTGTTTGCGCGTTAATAACAGAGATTTGTCTTGGCAAACACTGCAGATGAAGGCAGGACGCTGCGCGCGCATGTGTTCAACAATGAGACACGAGCCTCGCGCTGTTAACTGACCCAAACAACCGAGACAAACTAGCGAACCAGCCATCGCTCAGATCGGTTTATATACAAACTAACACACACACACACACACACTGGTTTAGTGCATAGACATAATAAATGTATTTATGTTTATGGTAATGCCCTACAGAGTTGTGTGTGTGTGTGTGTGTGTAATAAACCGCCATCTAGCGTTCGGGATGACGAGACTTTTCAAATCAATACAGGAGCAAAAAAGACAAAGTGATGCAAAGAACAAATAAAATATCCTGGCCAGAAAAAAAAGAACACACTGATTTCTATAGTGATTTTATTCTTTGATTGTCATAGTATACAGTACAGTTCAAAAGATTTGGTCAAGAAAAGTGTATTATTCGCAAAGTGCATTTATAACTTTTCTTTTTAAAAAGTTTTTTTTTTTTCAGAATGGATGCATTAAATTGATCTAAACAGAGCAAAGTCTTTTACAATGTTACAAAAAAGCATCATCATTTCCACAAAAATATGAAGTAACATGACTGTTGTGTTTCTTGATCATCAAATCTTCATATTATAATGATTTCTGGAGGATCATCTGAAGACTGGAGTAATGATGCTGAATATTCAGCTTTGATCACAGGAATAAATTACATTTTACAATATATTCATTCACAATATATATATTAGCAAAATATAATTTCTTATTTAATCACTTTCGTTTTGGGGTGAAAATCTTTTGTGAGATTCACCCAATTCAGAATTTGCCTTGATTTGAACTTATATTTATGTATTAAACACAATAATTATATGCATTAAAACAAGTTCAACAGTTTCATGAACATCAGCTCTGCTCGTCTTCCTCACAGAATCAACAGAGTCAAATATATAATAACATATTTACACAAAGAAACAACAAAAACCCAGAAAACAAACACACACACACACACACACACACACTGGTATATGTCGTTTATGAGGACAGCTATATATGTAACCAATGTGGTTTAGAGGAAACTAATTCCTAACACTCTACAAATCTCTGATATTCTTAAAGGGGTTTTAAGAATTCTGTGTGTGTGTGTGTGTGTGTGTGTGTTTGTTTGTTTGTTTGTGTGTGTGTGTGTGTGTGTGTGTGCGTGCGCCAGACAGTTGTGTTTGTGTGTCGGTCAGTTGTGTGTGTGTGTGTGTGTGTGTGTCAGTCAATTGTGTTGTGCGTGTCAGTCAGTTGCGTGTGTGTCAGTCAGTTGTGTGTGTGTGTGAGTGTCGGTCAGTTGTGTGTGTGTGTGTGTGTGTGTTTGTGTATCAGTCAGTTAGTTGTGTGTGTGTGTCAGTTGTGTGTGTGTGTGTGTGTGTGTGTGTGTGTCAGTCGTGTGTGTGAGTGTGTCAGTCAGTTGTGTGTCTGTGTGTGTGAGTGTCAGTTGTGTGTGTGTATATGTGTCAGTTAGTTGTGTGTGTTTGTGTGTGTGTGCGTGTGTGCCAGACAGTTGTGTTTGTGTGTCGGTCAGTTGTGTGTGTGTGTGTGTGTCAGTCAATTGTGTTGTGTGTGTCAGTCAGTTGCGTGTGTGTCAGTCAGTTGTGTGTGTGTGTGAGTGTCAGTCAGTTGTGCGTGTGTGTATGTGTCAGTCAGTTGTGTGTCGGTCAGTTGTGTGTGTGTGTGTGTGTGTGTATTTGTGTATCAGTCAGTTAGTTGTGTGTGTGTGTCAGTTGTGTGTGTGTGTCAGTCGTGTGTGTGAGTGTGTCAGTCAGTTGTGTGTCTGTGTGTGTGAGTGTCAGTTGTGTGTGTATATGTGTCAGTTAGTTGTGTGTGTGTGTGTGTGTGTGTGTGTGTGAGAGTGTCAGTCAGTTGAGTGTGTCTGTGTGTGTGAGTGAGTGTCAGTCAGTTGTGTCTGTGTGTGAGTGTCAGTTGTGTGTGTATATGTGTCAGTTAGTTGTGTGTGTGTGTGTGTGAGTGAGTGTGTCAGTCAGTTGTGTGTGTGTGTGTGTCAGTTAGTTGTGTGTGTGTGTGTATGTGTCAGTCAGTTGTGTGTGTGTGTATGTCTCAGTCAGCTGTGTGTGTGTGAGAGTGTGTGTGTGTGTATGTGTCAGTCAGTTGTGTGTGTGTGTATGTCTCAGTCAGCTGTGTGTGTGTGAGAGTGTGTGTGAGTGTCAGTCAGTTGTGCGTGTGTGTGTGTGTGTGTGTCAGTCAGTTGTGCGTGCGTGTGTGTGTGTGTTTGTGTAACAGTCAGTTAGTTGTGTGTGTGTGTCAGTTGTGTGTGTGTGTATGTGTGTCAGTTAGTTGTGTGTGTGTGTGTGTATGTGTCAGTCAGTTGTGTGTGCGTGTGTGTATGTCTCAGTCAGCTGTGTGTGTGTGTGAGTGTCAGTCAGTTGTGCGTGTGTGTGTGTGTCAGTTAGTTGTTAGTTGTGCGTGTGTGTGTGTGTCAGTCAGTTGTGCGTGTGTGTGTGTTTGTGTATCAGTCAGTTAGTTGTGTGTGTGTGTGTCAGTTGTGTGTGTGTGTATGTGTGTCAGTTAGTTGTGTGTGTGTGTGAGTGTCAGTCAGTTGTGCGTGTGTGTATGTGTCAGTCAGTTGTGTGTCGGTCAGTTGTGTGTGTGTGTGTGTGTGTGTGTTTGTGTATCAGTCAGTTAGTTGTGTGTGTGTCAGTTGTGTGTGTGTGTCAGTCGTGTGTGTGAGTGTGTCAGTCAGTTGTGTGTCTGTGTGTGT
The DNA here is from genome assembly GCA_022828995.1 of Vimba vimba. NCBI lineage: Eukaryota > Metazoa > Chordata > Actinopteri > Cypriniformes > Leuciscidae > Vimba > Vimba vimba. The sequence continues at coordinate 53,225,890 of CM040817.1, read as the reverse complement.
GAGTGTCAGTTGTGTGTGTATATGTGTCAGTTAGTTGTGTGTGTGTGTGTGTGTGTGTGTGAGAGTCAGTCAGTTGAGTGTGTCTGTGTGTGTGAGTGAGTGTCAGTCAGTTGTGTGTGTGTGTGTCAGTCAGTTGTGTGTCTGTGTGTGAGTGTCAGTTGTGTGTGTATATGTGTCAGTTAGTTGTGTGTGTGTGTGTGTGAGTGAGTGTGTCAGTCAGTTGTGTGTGTGTGTGTGTGTCAGTTAGTTGTGTGTGTGTATGTGTCAGTCAGTTGTGTGTGTGTGTATGTCTCAGTCAGCTGTGTGTGTGTGAGAGTGTGTGTGTGTGTATGTGTCAGTCAGTTGTGTGTGTGTGTATGTCTCAGTCAGCTGTGTGTGTGTGAGAGTGTGTGTGAGTGTCAGTCAGTTGTGCGTGTGTGTGTCAGTTAGTTGTTAGTTGTGCGTGTGTGTGTGTGTGTGTCAGTCAGTTGTGCGTGTTTGTGTATTAGTCAGTTAGTTGTGTGTGTGTGTGTGTGTGTCAGTTAGTTGTGTGTGTGTGTGTGTCAGTTGTGTGTGTGTGTGTGTGTGTGTGTATGTTAGCTGTGTGTGTGAGTGTCAGTCAGTTGTGTGTCTGTGTGTGTGTGTGTGTGTGTGAGTGTCAGTCAGTTGTGCGTGTGTGTGTGTGTATGTGTCAGTTAGTTGTGTGTGTGTGTCAGTCAGTTGTGTGTCTGTGTGTGTGTGAGTGTCAGTTGTGTGTGTGTGTGTCAGTTAGTTGTGTGTGTGTGTCAGTCAGTTTGTGTGTGTGTGTGTGTGAGTCAGTTGTGTGTGTCTGTGTGTGTGTGTGTGTGAGTCAGTTGTGTGTCTGTGTGTGTGTGTGTTGTATGTCATTCAGTTGTGTGTGTCAGTTAGTTGTGTGTGTGTGTGTGAGTGTCTCTGTGTGTGTGTGAGTGTCAGTCAGTTGCGTGTGTGTGTGTGTGTGTCTCTGTGTGTGTGTATGTGTCAGTTAGTTGTGTGTGTGTGTGTGTGTGTGTGTGAGTGTCTGTGTGTGTGAGTGTCAGTCAGTTGTGTGTGTGTGTGTGACAGTCAGTTGTGTGTGTGTGTGTGTTAAATGTGACACAGAGACACTGAAGAGTTATAATTATAAAGTCTAAATCCAGCACAGAGTGGTTCAGTGAATGTGTGTGTGAATGTGTGTAAGTGTGTGAGTGTGTGTGTGTCAGAGACGCTGTAGAAGGACAGAGTGCCGGCCGACACGTCCACACACACTCCTACTCTCTTACAGGATCCTGAACCAGCAGAAACATCAGTGGAGTTACTATTGTGAAGGACAGAGAATCCGTGATCAGAGCGGCTCAGACTCCAGGACTTCTGATTACATCCAAACCCACAGTCACGACTCCCTCCTTTCCTCTTGATTCCTTTATATGACACTGATATTCCAGCATATCCACTCCATTCAGCCTCCCAGTAACAGCGTCCAGTCAGACTCTCTCCACACAGAACCTGTTCCCACCCATCAAATCTCTCTGGATGATCAGGATACGACTGACTCTCTTCCACACGCGTCACCTTTCTGTTCTCCTCAGACAGAATGAGACGAGTGTGTGCTGTGTTTGGATCCAGTGTGAGATCAACGGCATCTGAACACAAGAACACACACATTACAACAGCAACATTTACAACAACACACACTAAATCTGTGTTTCTGGACTTACATTTTCGGGGTCCTGCTGTCATCCTGAACTCTCCTCCGTGATCCACACTAGAAAACAGATTTACATCATTTATTATTTAATCATATTATTATTATTATTATTCATTTCTGCCATTTTATGTTTATATTTATATTATAATTATTTCGTTCTGTAGTTTACTCTCATGATTGAGTGTTTGAAGGGATGTTTGTCTTCATGTTTCAGTGTTGAGCGTCACAGGACGATGTTGAGAAACGCTGATCTCACACTGATTCTGCTTTATTATAATAACATTTGTTCATTTGTTCTAGTCGGACGAAGTGTGAATATTGAAACATGCGCTACTGAGATTATTGTATAAACGGCTCTTTTTATCGTCATCTCTTCGTCTCCGGCTTCTGTCTCTCTCAGTCAAACTCTCGGATGAATGAAGACTCGTTTCTTCTGGCAGGGATTCGGCGTCCGGGTCGATCTAATCTCTAATATATCTGGCTTTTTTAAAACTGAACTAAAGGTAATAAAGATGAAGAGAAAATATCTCAGTGGAGCCCAAAATAAGACAGAATAAGCAGAAGATCAAATAAAATACTGATAAATTACAGATTTTTTCACAATCTGAAGTTCTTCTGAAAATGAAGCCCATAAAGTCTAGAGTTATTTCTTTGAGTAATTCATGTTCACACGTCGCGTCTAAAACACGTTTCTAAAGCGCTCAGGAGTGGCCGTTGCTAAGCAACCATGAGCTGCGCTCTCCATGACAACGAGGAACTTTCAGCAAAGGATAAACTGATTTCCAGCAGTGAAACCCCTTCAGCGGCTCTGCTACTAGATTTATTAATGGATTAACAATTTCTATATATATATATATATATATTATTAATGGAGAAGAGGAATATAAACTGTGTTCGGCTGTTCCTCCATCTTGCCTGAGCTTTCAGTGTTGTTACGGGAAGGGTGAAGCTGATTGGTTGGTTCTTGTCACATGACCTGTGGTGTGTTTGCTGCATATTGAAAAGTTGGAAGTTGAAGTCTATTCTCGAACTTTATCACCGAAATGTTGACTTTTGGAGAGTCAGAATCATTGACCGAAACATTGACATTTAAAGCGCGTTTACACACAACCTGGATAAACCACAAACATGTCGGCTGTGTGGACGCTAGTGCTGGATTAACAATTTCTTGACTTTAATCGATTCTGATATGGATTATTTTTGGAAAGGGAACATGTGCGCGATTTCAGCTTTTAATGTTTTTAATCAACTATTTTGATGCACATTTTGAAAACGCGCATAAGTTTATTCGCAGACTGATGACGTGTTGTGCTCATTTGTGTAATTGAAATGGCTTTGTGCTTTAAGCTCAACATAAGGTCTGACCAACACAGATCTCGACACTCTGGAGTTTAAACTCTAGTCAGTATTTATCGACAGCACACTTTCATCCATAACAATAGAATAAATATTCGGTATAACACTAATAGTTTTACGCTCATTTGGTTTAAAGGCGCTGCTATGAGTGACAAGCAAACAGACAATACGCTGCACTGGCGTGAGGTTTAGTGACGTCAGAACACACGCTGAAATGAGGGCCGCTGTTGTTCTGCGATGAGATGATAGTGAATAAAAAGGACACAAATATTCATAGAATTTAAAATACAAATCCACATTCGAATGCAAAAAACAAATTGTGCTGTTCATTCAACATATTAGAGAAATAGAGAAGCTCAAAGCGGACAAAATCTCAACAATTAAACGGTGTCGGTATTTATCGACAGCACACTTTCACTGATAAGAGGTTCAACTTTTAGAAAATATGTGACCCTGGACCACAAAACCAGTCACATGGGTACATTTTTTAAAATTAAGATTTATACATCATCTGAAAGCTGAATAAATGAGCTTTCCATCAGGACAATATTTGGCCGAGACACAACTATTGAAAATCTGGAATCTGATGGAGCAAAAAAATCAAAACATTGAGAAAATCATCTTTAAAGTTCTCCATTAATGTTCACGATTATTAATCAGGGTATATACAGAAATTCTTAAGTTGAATTTAATACCTTTTAATAACTTTTTTATTACCTTCACAATATTTTTTAATACCAGCACGACTTCAAGCTGCAACTGTAGCGGTGTAAAGTGAAAAGTACGAGACAAATTCACATACACGAATACATGAATTATTTATTCATGTTACTTCACAGTGCATTAACTAATGTTAACAAATACAACTTTTGATTTCAATAATGTAGGCTACTAGTAAATGGTGAAATTAACATTAAGAAAGATTCATTAATGCTGTAGAAGTGCAGTTTATTGATAGTTAATGTTAACTAATGTAGAGTTTAATAAATGGAACCATATTGTAAAGTGTTACCGATTTGTTACACACCGATTCAGAAGTCTCGTGAGTTCAGTGTTGGACAGATCAGTTGTTTTAACCATTCATTAAAGTGAATCGGTTCAAATGAGTCATTAGTTTGCGAATTACGCGATGTGTCATTAGCGGACGTGTACGCGTTGTGTTATTATCCCGGCAGTTTCAGGACATCGCACAAGACTTGTGTCAACACAGAAAACATTTCATCACTGGATAGGTTTTTTTGCTTATTGAAAGTGTGGTTTATGTCATCTGAATGTGCGGGACGCTTTTAGAGAAGATAAGGCAATGCATTTTAGCACAATTCACACTCAGCGGTAATTCAAGAAATAAATCTCCGAATGCGCTACGTGAAACTTCGGTCTTCCGACCTTTTATCATCGTGTCAATAGATTTTGATTAATATGAGCGAGGGAGAGAAAGCAAGAGAGCAAGAGTGAAGAGAGCGCGCGCGCGACCGGGGCTCGCTCGCTCGCTCGCTCTCTCTCTCTCTCTCTCTCTCTGCTCGCACCCTGTCACGAGCGCAGCAGCAGTCATCTACATTAGGCTACTCACCGATCAAATAAGGCTCTGGCGGCCGCCAAAAATAATGTCAATGCAGCAAAAACCCTGATGTCTCTTAAATGACTGAAATAGAAGTGAACTCGCGAACAGGTTTGGCAGAAAGCCAGCCGAAGATCAAATAAAATACTGATAAACTACAGATTTCTTTTCACAAACTGCTCTGGACTATCTGAAGTTCTTCTAATGAAGCCCATATAAGTCTAGAGTTATTTCTTCATGAGTAATTCATGTTCACACGAGGTTTAGTGACATCAGAACACACGGACACACACTGAACTGAGGGCCGCTGTTGTTCTGCGATGAGATGATAGCGAATAAAAAGGACACGAATATTCGTCGAATTTAAAATACAAATCCACATTCGAAAGCAGAAACGGTGCATTAGAGTTTTAGGAGACTCTCAGTGGCGCACAAGATGTGAGGATGATGTTTATGTAAGTGTCATTGTTGCGTATTAATGTTTTGTTCGCAGCTGCTGTTCATTCAACATATTAGAGAAATAGAGAAGCTCAAAGCGGACAAAATCTTGTTTACGTCAAAACCGAAACCAAATCATTCACACAGAACACATATTTTGAGCATTTTCTAGACAGAAAACTTTGACTGTTGCACTCGAGTCTCTCACAAGAGTTCAGAAAACCATGTAAAGTTAAAAGAGGTTCAACTTTATTTGACTCTGGATCACAAACCCAGTCACGAGTCGCACGGGTATATTTGTGGCAATCGCCGACAATCACTGTACGGGTCAAAATTATCCATTTTTCTTTTATGCCAAAAATCATGAGGATATTAAGATCATGTTCCATGAAGATATTTTGTAAATTTCCAACCGTAAATATATAAAACATTAATTTTTGTGAGTGAATGCAACACAATCACGAACATTAATGGAGAACTTTAAAGGAGATTTTCTCAATGTTTCGATTTTTTTGCTCCCTCAGATTCCAGATTTTCAATAGTTGTGTCTCGGCCAAATATTGTCCTGATGGAAAGCTCATTTATTCAGCTTTCAGATGATGTATTAATCTCAATTTAAAAAAATTGACCCATGTGACTGGTTTTGTGGTCCAGGGTCACATGTGACTCGAGACTTTATGGGGATTTTTTTTATTCCACTGCATCTCGTGTGTTTTTAATGTAATCTGTGTGATCGGCGCTTCAGCTCTTTCTCTTAAATATGCATAAATACATGATGCTGTTAAGTTCATAATTGTTATGCAATTTATGAAATTATATTTAATTTATAAATGTTAGTTTAAACATTATGCACTTTTTTTTTACAGTCGTGTTATTTTATAGCTTTGAATAAACAATTGAATGCAGTACAATAATATTTTGCTCATTGCGCCCTCTTGTGGCCTCAGGAGACAAGCCAAAAGCTTCATTAGCACTCATTTAATCTTCATTTAAAACCTGTCAGCTGCTTTTGAAAAAATCCCCAGAAATGCCATACTCAGACTAAAACAGTTTAATTAACAGTTCATGAACCCTTTGCACTAAAAGCACAAGTATGGACTCATTTGAAAGCAGACACTTGGCAGTTTATTGTAAAGTCAGAATTAAATAGTCATAATGAAATTACAATAGTTTTAAATAGCTTCAAAGTTTTGTAAAGTTATTAGAAATGTATTTTTCTGACCATGTTATATTTATATTTATTGACACTTTATTAAATGTTTTTCAAGATCTTATTTTGAGAAGACTCTAAAACACTAACTAATGTTTATTGTCATTTTCTAAGCATCCATTTAGTGTACTGTCTCTATTGTTTTGTGGTGTAAACGAGCCCCATTCAGTCTCAGTCTCTCCTGCACACATTCACATCTCTCCGGCCCGGTTATGGCTCTAATTATACTTTTGTCTTCATTATAATAGTAGTATAATTGCGCAGCGCGTCTGTGTTGTACGTCACACGCATCACACACATGACCAGCGTCGGCCAATAGTGAGCCTACGTGTGACGTACAACACAGATGCGCTGCACTAAACACTACGTGAACCAACTCGAGGCCCAGAGAGAAGGAAATGAATAGTGGAATAAAGTCGTTATTTTTGTGGGTTTTTTTGCACACAAAAAATATTCTCGTCGCTTGATAAACTTAAGATTAAGCCACTGCAGTCACTTGGACTATATTAACGATCTCTTTAATAACTTTTCTGGGCCAGCAAGTTATAATGTCTTAGAAGCCTATGGAGGAGTGATCCAGCTCTCAGATTTAATCAAAAGTATCTTAATTTGTGTTGCGAAGATGAACGAAGGTCTGACAGGGTTGGAACAACATGAGGGAGAGTAATTACTGACAGAATTTTCATTTTTGGGTGAACTAACCCTTTAAGCCTGCTAAAATGCATTTGTATGAGCTTCTGTTACTGTCACTGTTCATTCTATTGCTCTATCATATTTTATCTTTCATTTAATAGTACAGCACATATTTAGAGCTGCTTCAGCAGGGCTCAGTGCTGAGGATCGGGTCAGCGGTTCAAATGCTTAGATACCAGTGAAATATCAATTATTTAATCCAATTTTGATGCAACAAAAACTGCCAGCCTAATTTATGTGAATTTAAAACATTATTAAAGACAAGTAAGCAGTCAGTAACAAATTGAGAACAAATAATCAAATTACAAATAGGACAAATAAATACAATAGAACAAAGAAAGGCTACAAATTAACAGTGTTTTTAGAGTTTTTCGGGTAGATCTAACATACAGAAATTTGAATAAAGTCATCAAATGTGAAAAAAAATAATCATATTCATTAGTCTAAATTAAATATAGATGGATATTTTTGTAGAGTTGAAAAGGGTAGCCTATTTAGTCAAGAGCAGTGAGTAATTTATTTGTCCTTTGATTAACATTAAAACACAGTAGCAGGTTTATTAGACTGCTGCCCCTTTAAGACCGAACGCACGGACCGCATTTGAACATGGCTATGTTGTTTACTTGAGATATAACCGACTTTGTTTACTAGGATAATCACCAAGACGGGCGTTTTTACATGAACTTCGTACGGAATTCGTCCGTTTAAGCGCAAGACGTAAAAAAAGACAATTCAATTCAGTATTCGCGCGCTGTCTATCAAGACGTTGGTTTGCGGGCGCGCGCTTCGGATGTTTGCGTTCATTAAACTTCTTGACGTCTTCAAACGTCCTGTAATAATGTAGGGAACCACTCGTTATACATAAATCAGGTAACAGTTCATGTTTTACTTTACTTACATATATGATTTCGTTTTAATCCAAATGACACGTGCTGAGTGAACGATCAGCAATCAAGAGCATTCAACAGAAGTGCGCGCGCTCTCTCTCGCTCTCTCTCTCTCTCTCTCTCTCGTCAGTTAACGTTAATAATAAGCAACATGCCTCGTTTTATTTTCATTGCCATTGACATCCGACTGGACTACAAACTTTCCACTGATGTCTGTTTAAAGGGATGTGCTCGACCATCTCGCGCATCTGTGCCGTTGTAACGGTGGAGTGGGGACGCGCGCGTGCATGCAGATAGTTTTACCTGGATTTCCAGCAGATGTTAGACGGCTACAGATTCGTCACAGCGAATTTTTCACTGAGCAGATTTAAAAGCTTTCCACATTATTGGAAAATGTTTGTATCATATTAGGACACTGTTGTTTACTCTGTCGCTTCTCCGCTGAATGTTTCAGACGCATTTAAGGGAAGTTTTAATGTGTTTTAATTTCACGACACACAGACCACGCCCACATTATTTTGTTACATTCGTTTCAATTAAATTGAATATCTGATGACAACTGTTAGTAGATTAAATAAATTATGCTATTGGCATTGTGTCTTTGCAGTGCGTGTGTATTCGCAGATTATTGTTATGATGCCAATTTGTGGCTTAATTTAAATTGAGCAGCAATACTGCTGTGGTTAAAGGGATGTCAAGCATTTATTTATTATTTATTTTAATGTTACTGAGGAATGAGTTGAAGCATAAAGCATACAGTAGGCTACACTCCATTAATGTTCCTAAAGAGTGTTGAAAATTGAGAAGCCATAGCTTATGGATCCAGTGAATTACCCACAGCATTTATTCAGGGGAATGTTCAACAAACATATTCATTAGCTAACAGGTATGAAAGTAACAATAACAAAAGGAAGAATAGGCAAATGTGCAAATAGGCAAATGTGCATGCATGCAGGACAGCTGTATTTGCCAACAGTGGAAGATCTGACCACACAGTCCCACCTTCAACATTCTGACATTCAATCTAAGGAAGAACAAACTATAGACTAAGTTACATGTTAATGAAGAACAGTTACTTGTTTTGCAATGTATATGTATACATTTTTCTTACCCATTGGCCAGTTTGGCCTTCATACCTATGCTGCTCTCCATCTAATACAATCATGTTATATTAGTAAATAAATGTCACAGTTGTATTATCTTTTTAAGAACAATTTAACACACCATCACCCTTCATTGTGAAATGTTCACATCTCCTCTTTATATAATCACGCTCCTTACTTGAGCAGTGATCGGGATATTGGTTATAAGTTTTTGATTTGTCTAACTTTAATTGCATCCATTTGCTGTGGCAGTATATGGCCTAAAAACGACACTTAATTTATAGACCTTTTAATCTGTTCCTAACGGTTAGCAGACGACAACAATGAAAGCACATGATGTGATGAATGACAAGTAAAGATAATATGTTAATGAGATTCATGGTACCAGTCAAATGAAGAGAACTGGCATAATTTAAATTTATATTACATAAAAAGAGGCACACACCCATTCAATTTTATTTATAAAACTGATAGACCATTGTGTCATATTTCTTTTGTTAAAAGCATTTCAAACAATAAAGCATTTCCTATTGTTTTAGAGAGTATTGTTATATCTCAGTATATATTTGTAATAATTCATTATCACTATATCATATGTTTTACTTATTTCAGTAATACAATTTGTGGTTGCCTCTCAGTGTTTTTCACAGGACTTTAATCACTAAAAACAAAGTGTTCTCTACATGTCCAATACAAGACATTAGATACACAACATTCAAGTTCATGCTCCTACTGAGCATAATGTACATGTACACATTTGGCAAACGCTTTTATCCAAAGCAACTTACATTGCATTTCAAGGTACACATTTACATTCTTATCAGTTCTTGCTCTCCCTGGAATCGAACCCATGAACTTGGCGTTGCAAGCGCCAATGCTCTACTGTTTGAGCTACAGGAAAGCTCAGTATTTTACACATTTTTTATACATTTTTTATTTAAAAAAAGTTTTATAAATCTGTTAAAAATGTTACAAGTTCATGAGATAATTAACTTCATGACCCTATAAGCATAGCTGCTTTATGTCCAGGGAAAAGGATACAGAGGAGTCAGAGCTGGTTGTACAGAAAAGAGATCTTAAAACAATCAGCAGAGTAAAATAAGCTGATAAGTGTTTTTATATAAAAAATAATAGATCCATTATAAAATTAGGCCATATATGCAGATCAATAAATGCAACTTGTTGAAAAAAATGTAAATGACTTTGTAATTTATGTTTCTTTTAGGTAGCCTAGCTACTTTAATTTAATCTACATCTGTTGTTATTTGTGATTAGAACTCATGACAACACTCTATGGAAAATATGATACATTAATGTTGAGAAGAAGATTCATCTTCTGAAGTGCGCTGACAAGTCTGTTCATCCAATGAAACCGAATGCCCCATGTTAACATAAGCGTGGTTTCTGAGCTTGACACTAAAGTACAGGTGCTGGTCATAAAATTAGAATATCATCAAAAAGTTGATTTATTTCAGTAATTCCGTTAAAAAAGTTAAACTTGTATATCATATAGACTCATTACATGCAAAGTGAGATATCTCAAGCCTTTATTTGTTATAATTTTGATGATTATGGCTTACAGCTTGTGAAAACCACAAAATCAAAATCCCAGAAAATTAGAATATTACATGAAATCACACAGTAATTACACAGTAATCCCATGGTCATTGAACCAGGTTTTGGTTATTTTGGCAGTGTGGGCAGGTGCAAATCCTGCTGGAAAATGAAGTCAGCATCTCCATAAAGCTTGTCTGCTGAAGGAAGCATGAAGTGCTCTGGAAATGTCCTGGTAGACGCTGCGTTGAGTGGACAGCACAGTGGACCAACACCAGCCGATGACATGGCTCCCCAAACCAACACAGACTGTGGAAACTTCACACTGGACTTCAAGCATCTTGGATTGTGTGCCTCTCCATTCTTCCTCCAGACTCTGGGACCTTGGTTTCCAAATGAGATGCAAAATTTGCTCTCATCAGAAAAGAGGACTTTGGTCCACTGTGCTTTATTAAATCCAGAGTCAACGCAGCCGTCTACCAGGACATTTTCAGAGCACTTCATGTTTCCTTCATTTTCCAGCAGGATTTGCACCGGCCCACACTGCCAAAAGAACCAAAATCTGGTTCAATGACCATGGTATCACTGTGTAATTACTGTGTGATTTCATGTAATATTCTAATTTTCTGGGATTTTGATTTTGTGGTTTTCACAAGCTGTAAGCCATAATCATCAAAATTATAACAAATAAAGGCTTGAGATATCTCACTTTGCATGTAATGAGTCTATATAATATATAAGTTTCACCTTTTTAACGGAATTACTGAAATAAATCAACTTTTTGATGATATTCTAATTTTATGACCAGCACCTGTATGTTAAACTTCTTTGAAATTGCGTCAAATACTCAGGAACATGCACTTCAAAAACAATTCGCTTTATTATGCATACCAGTGTGTATACAACTGGTGAAACATACGTTTTTAATCATGGATCCGTGAAAAATGGTTGTGACGAATATGTAGCCGTCTAACATCTGCTGGAAATCCAGGTAAAACTATCTGCGTGCACGCGCGTTCCCCCCCGGGGGGCAGGGTTTCATAAAATATTGAAGCTTCCCCGGGCGCCGCCATTGATTAGCGGACCTGCTGTTAGCATGCCATTGACTCCCATTCATTTTGGCATCACTTTGACAGCAAATAACTTTACATCTGAGGCGTTTAAAGACTCCATGTGTCCATTATTTATTTCTAAAGAAACACGAAAATGTATAAAAGGCTCCATTACCTTGTATCTTACACTATGGCCCTGTAGAAGCAGTTTTTGTAAAAATAGGCTAACGATTGCGTCATAACCACGCGACTCTCTGTCGCACAGTAGAGAGATTACCGTATGGACAGGAGGAGAAGCTTGCGGGCAATCGGAGGGACGTGGAGGCAAAGTGACTGTAGAGTTGTGGCACTATCACTTTAAATATCAGTGTTGATGTTAACGTCACTATGGCAACCCCTGTTTGGATGAAGCGGGTAACGTAAATAAAGTCAGTCTAGTGTCTACACTCACACGAGTTACATGTGTATTTCTTGACACTCTACATGGTGTCAGAAGTGGATGATAATGGCTCAAGGACTCCGTCGTATCGATCCACTAGTTTTTGACGACAACATTGCCGACAACTGGCGGAAATTTGAGAAAGAATGGATAATCTACTGCAACGCAGGACTGTCGGATAAATCTAAGAAAGTTCAAGCCTACACGCTACTGAACCTAGCCGGCCCGGAGGCTGTTGAAAAGTCGGAATCCTTTGTTTATGGAGAGGGGGAAAGTCACAAAGAACCAGAGACTCTACTGGTAAAGTTTGCTGAATTATGTTTGCCAGCGAAAAACGTCATTATGGACAGGCATGTTTTTAACACCGCTAGTCAGGGAACCAGTGAGTCTATTCAGGCGTATGTCTCCACTCTGAAAATACTGGCGAAAAAATGCGATTTTGGCGCGCTCCGTGATGAATTGATCAGGGATCGTATCGTCTGTGGGATACAGAGCGACACCCTCCGCAAACAACTATTACGTGAAAAGAATCTCACCCTTGAACTGGCAGTTAGCATTAGCATGCTCCATGAACAGTCGGAGAAAAGCTCTAAGGAACTTCATAAGGAAGCTGAAGTGTGCTCAATTCAGAAGGCTCGCTGTGGCAATTGTAATGGCCAACATTCACCTGACCGCAGCAAATGCTTTGCTCTCAACAAGACATGCAATAACTGTGGAAAACTTAATCACTTTGCTAGGTGTTGTCGCTCTGCACCAGCGCAGGCCACAGTTCGCCCCAAAGCCCCCACTCCATACAGAAGAAGAGAAATGGGTAAAGTAAATGAATTGACCACTGAACCAGACAATCAAATGGTTGATACTTTCTACTGTGACACAATACTCACACCCGCACAGAAAGGGGAAATCTTCGCCACGCTCACAATGAAGAATGGAAATGGACAACTGAAGGTAAAAGTGGACACTGGTGCCAAATGTAATGTGCTGCCCAGAAAACTGCTGCATGCAGTTGACCACACAGTACATGTGGATCCAAATGAAAAGGTCAATCTAGTGGCTTATGGCGGTGAGTCAATCAAAACTGATGGCACTGTAACATTGCATTGTACACAGGGACAGTTCAAGTTTCATGTGGTCAATAGGGATGTAAAACCCATACTGGGACTACAAGACAGTATTGCTATCGGTCTCATACATCTCGGACCTGATGTCCACATGCTGCAACAAGAAGCTCCAGAAATACTGGAGTACAAAGACCTTTTTGACACTAATGTCATTGGTAAATTACCTGTGATATATCATATGAGACTAGATGACACTGTTGCCCCCACAATATGTGCTCCCCGCAGGATTCCCATTGCCATGAAAGATAAGGTCAAGGCGGAGCTGGACCGAATGACTGCCCTTGGTGTAATTATACCAGAAAACGACGCAACAGAATGGGTGTCTGCCAAACCAAAGAATACACCACAATCCCAGACGTAGTACTGAAGAGAAATCAGATTGAGCGGAAGTACGTAGGAGGGTGGAGCCAGGCTACTCTCTAGCGATCCCAACGCTCCAAATAGCAATGAAACATCTAAAACTATCTTTATTTGTACGTTTTCTGAGAGGAGTAGCCTACCTTTCCTTCAATCCGTGACAAAATGCAGTTTTCTCTGCTCACTTTTCGATGACTGGCGCTTCCTCTCAGCACAAGTTTGGTATCGTTTTAAAGCGAAGCATTTCAACTTTGTGAATATTCATAGCGAATTCTCAGTGGCATGAGTCTGAACCAATGACATGTGATTTTCAAACTCATGCTGATGTAAACAGAACGATCTTATTCTCACTGACTGACAGATCTGAAGCATGCGCACAAATACGCCTCAGACAGCGCACAATCCCAATATACACATACACCCAGAATTACAGTATTTCAAAATGTCTGTCTTGGCGAGTATTCACTCAAACATTATCTGTTATGTCTTAAGTGAATGTTTGGTTAACTGTTGGGGAAAAACATCTGATGTGTAACATTATATTACATCTGTGCATTACAGTAGGTCTTAATATATAGGCTGTCTGTCTCAATGGTAATCAAACAATTGTGTTATCATGAAAAAAAATAATCTATATTTTTCCTACAGATATTTGGTTTTGACTTGGTGTGTGCCAAGTTTGGTGGTATTACCAGGGATTTTAAGGTTTTAAGGTGATTTTGTTTTGGAACTTTCAGAAAACTTTAACTCGATTTTTCTTAAAATTTACTTTGTTGACTCCTATTGACTTCAAACAGGTGTAGCTCAGTCTTTTTTTTTTTTTTGTCTGATTCCAACAAATCATACATAATTTTAAAGGTTTTAAAATAGAGAATATGAAAATAACAGTAACACATTTGTGAAAATTTGCTCATTGTGACAAATATGTTTAAATTAGGTTCACTCAGTGATGATAACTTCTGTCATATCAGTGCCCCAATAAATTATGACTTTTTTTTAATGGAGCAGGTGGAATAAAAAAATTCTCTATGACTGAAGGCATATAATCATATTATTATTATTATTATTATTATTATTATTATGGTCATCATGTTTAATCCCTATGTCTGTTAATTTATTATGAATGATAATTATGTGTTGTAATATTTCTGAACATTATTTGCGGTATGCAATAATAGGATAGAGCAATACATTAATGTACAGTCTAAGTCTTTTTGAGAACAAATGTATCATCTCATGACAACCACAAAAAAAAGAGACTCTAATGGAAAACTCAGTCTTTCTCAAATTTAACACTCAAATACACATCATACATGATGACTGTTACTGCTCTACATACTTGAGTTTGTCCAGATGTTTGAGTTTATCAGAGAGCAGCTTCACTCCTGATTCTCCTGGGTGATTGTAGCTCAGATCCAGCTCTCTCAGGTGTGAAGGGTTTGAACTCAGAGCTGATGCCAGAGCAGCACAACCTTCCTCTGTCACCATACAGTAAGATAATCTACAAGAACAAGTGTTCATGTTAGTGTGCTTCATTTTTAGAGATGTACAGTAAAAATATAGCCTGAGGCAGGGTCTGCGCTAGGGCTGGGCAAACGGGGTTAAAGCCTTGAATATTTTCAGTAAAGTCCCGAATGTTTTGTTACCTTGTCTTTGTCAAAGAACTGAACAATTATTCAGAAAAAATAATTGTGAATACAAAGTTCCCAATCCCCTTAATTTTCTTTTAATAAACTCTGTACACTAATTTGTGAAGCCTCAATCCCCTTTAAAATTAAAATGAGCGGCAGTCACTATTTACAAACTATTTATTCACTAAGGCCTGGTTTCACAGACAGGTCTTAGATTAAGCCAGGATTAGGCCTTAGTTCAATTAAGAAATTTAAGAAGCTTTTATAAATGTGCCTTAGAAAAAAAACATTACTGGTGTGCATCTTGTGACAAAACAATGAAGCAGTTTAACCAGTTCAAACATGCATTTTAGTCTGGGACTAGCATTAGCATTGTCTGTGTAACTGGGGGTAACAGTATTTTGGGATATTTCACTTTAAATCATCCCCCTCTAATTCAGCGTTATTCAGCGTTCTCCAATTGACAGCGCTAAAAGCAGAATAAATAAAAGCATAAATTATGACACAAAAGCAGAAGACAAGCTGTTTGCCTTTACTGATAGATTGTTGTGATATCTTAATCAGTTCTTTGTCATTAATGCAGTTTATATAATGTGATGCAGGAGCAATACAAGACAGTTTCCCCATGCAAGACAGTCTTTGTAATCTTTAATCAAAATATGAAAATTTGTTTCCAATCTTGAATGTGTTTTTTCTCTGATGATGTCAGATTGATGGCTTGGGCTGAACATCCTTAAACCTCCTCCAACCACCAGTCTGCTGTGAGCTAGAGATGGAGAGAAGGGGTGCTAAAATCAAGAACCGGACCTCTACTTTTATCTCATTTAATATTCCGTTAGAGTTAGAAAACAGTCACAAATTTCAGTTCATGTGGACTTTAAAGACATTAGCAGTGACTGATAGCACTCATTCATTGCACTCATTTAAACCGATTATAAGAGTGAATGACAAACATCACATGGATTTCATTTATTTCATTTAACTAAATGACCCAGCAGCTGATTGTGACCTTTATTTGGGGTTTGTGGTTTACCTTTTATGTGTAGGTTCTTTAAATGTGAATGGTTAAAAACAGAGGAGAAACCTTATTGTAGTGTTACCATAAAATTAATATAAAGTATAAAACAAAGTATAAAAGTATTTACAATTAAAAAATAAACATTAAATAACTAATAATTTAATGAATTTTTTTTTTTTTTTACTTTTAATACTTCAATACACTAAAAATCAAGTACTTTTGTACTTTTACACAAGCAAAATTGAAAAGGAACACTTAATACTTTTACTGGAGTAATATTTTAATATTTTATTTTAGTATCTGTACTTTTACTGTACTTTTACTCAAGTATGATAGGTAAAGTACAGATACTTGATATGTGTAATTTGTCCACCACTGGTAACAGGCCTCAGATTTAAATTTATTCAAGTATGATTTAAATGTATTGCCTTAATTTACTCTTTTCATTCATTTTCACATTCCACTTTAATCGCCACAGCCATAATACAATTTGTTTAATAATGCGGGGTTACATTTTTGCATCCTTGTCTTAAATTTCAGGGGCATTTTTGTTGATTCCTATCCCTGTACCAAACTTAGAAAGATATTAGTTGGATAATGTCTAAATAAATATCCAAATGTATATTGATTCATACAACACTTCAGCCATTTACTGACAGTAATTATCATAATATGATTTTTACAAGTCATTTTTTTTGCGCTTGTTATAAAAGTGTTTTAACAACAAAACATCCACTTGAACATATTTGACAATCGGAATATCAATAATAATAATAATAATAATAATAATAATAATAACAACAATAATAAATTTGTGACTATTTTGAATAAAAAAGAAAAAAAAATGAAATAAAAGCATCAGTCATTCAGCGCTATTGTGGCTGCTTTGTGTCACCATGGAAACCATGGAAACAATAAAGTGATACATTCTAAATAACAGAAATAATTTCCTTGAAAAACTCACACTTGGGGGGTCAGCCAGAATATTTAAAACTTGCGTGTGAAAAGGTTAAAATGATATATGGCACTTAATGCTGACTGCTATAATGGGTTAGAAAAACAAAGAAAAGTACAGAGTCAGGTGCCCCAAAAATATTCTAGGTCTTTAAGGGTTAATATCATGACATGTTAGATCATGACAGACTTTAGCCTTAATTGACAGAAGATTATTATATAATTGGCATAATGGAATCAAACCATGTATTAATTAAACTACCCCAAACAAGTCAAAATGTTTTATCATTTGTCATAGACTTTTTAAATTTTCTCATTTTTTATTTATTTTCTATGAAGCACAAACCTAAGTATGATGAGTTTACAGTTTGAGCTTTTCAGTCCAACACAGAGCAGCTTCACTCCTGAATCCTGCAGGTCATTGTGACTCAGGTCCAGCTCTCTCAGGTGTGAAAGGTTTGAACTCAGAGCTGATGCCAGAGCAGCACAGCCTTCCTCAGTCATAAAACAGCCAGATGATCTATAACAACAGTGTTCATGTTAGTGTCCAAAATCATTGACAGTCAATGACAGTCTCACACACAAAAGCAGTAGTGATCGACACAATCTCTGCTGTTGAACATTAAAGTTCTTTCACACCAAACACAAATATTCAGAATAACCAAGATTTTAAATAAAAACAGAACTGAAACAAAAACAGGGACAAACATTCCGAACAAGACAAAATTATTCTGTGAGCATGTCAGAAATGCAGATGATTTTAGATTTCGGTCTGGAGGTGCTAAAATAATAAAAAAAAGTTTACATCAAACTCAAAAGCATACAGAAGCGGCACTAAAGATGCGCATGTAGCGACCTCAGATGCTTCTGACTCCATAGCAGGAGGTGGCGGGCGTGTGTTCTCAGTGTGTTCCGTGTTGTCATGCCCATCTCAGGACTCGGCTGTGAAGCCAGTGTTGAAGTGGCCTCATATGAAGCAATCCGAGTGGCGTTACTACGGCTGTGGATGCCATATGCCAAAGGATAAAGTAGGGGCTGTAAAACCCTGTCTTCATTTCTGCTGGAGGGACGGGCTCTATAGAGTCCTTCGCCAGTAGGACTACAATCTCCACCGCCCCCTCGTCCCGCACAGAGGTGAAAGAGTCAGAAAGAATGTCCTCTGGTGGAGATCTAGCTGGTGGATGTCACAGAAACATCTACAGCATGAATGGTTCAAAGATTTGGAAAAGGGGGAAAAAAACTTGTATTTCTAGAAACCTTGTGTCACTATTTTGGGTGACCCAACAAAAACAAATTAGCATATTTTGGGAGATTTTTGTTTGTATTTAAAATTACCCAAACACAAAGCAAAAAAGCAAAACGTCCGGAAAAAATTTAGGATGTAATGTAATGTAATGTTAATGTAGGATTGGTCAGTAAAATTTAAAAGACAGGGCTTAGAAAAGGGTCATTTGTCATGAAAATATGTTAATAAAAAACAGTGCAGAATATAAACATTTTTACTTTTTGCCTCAAACTTTTGGACCCCACTGTATACACATCTCCAAGAGGGCAGTTAGATTTGTGGTAGGCTTATGAAGGGAAAAACAGAACAATATTCTATTTCCAAAAAAAAATATTTCTTCTTAAACATGCTTGACGGGGGTCTGTACTAATTATCATCAGTGTGAAACACAAACCTCAGTATGTTAAGTTGACAGTTTGGACTCTTTACTCCAGTAGAGAGCAGCTTTGCTGCCGAATCCTGCAGGTGATTGTTACTCAGGTCCAGCTCTCTTAGGGGGGAGTTTGATGATTGTAGAGCTGAGGCCAAAATTTCACAGTGCTGATCTGTGAGATTACAGCCTGCCAACCTGAAAACAGCAAAGACTCTGGTTAAAATGCATGCTGTTGTGCTGATGTCCCCTTATGCATATACATATTTATGACCAATATATTAAATGGTTTAAATATATTGGAAATATACAGAGTAATATATTACATTAATATATTATTATATAATGAATAATACATAAGGAATTGTCACTTTTCATATATTGAAAAATATGTGACAATGGGCCCTATCTTGCACCCAGCGCAATTGATTTTGTACACCGACGCATGTATCATTCCTATTTTGCACCCGCGCAAAGCGCGCTTTTCCCTCCACAAAAGCACGTCGCTAAACTAGGGAATGAACTTGCGCTCCCTGGGCGGTTCAGCGCAAAAAAGGAGGCGTGTTCCGGCGCAAACGTTCCTTCATGCTATTTTGCAGGTTTAGAAAACAATTGTGCCACTAACCAGGAAAAAATAGTTTAAAGTCAGTGGAGCGTTGCGCATGTTATTCATGCTATTTTAAGGGCGCATGCTTGGCCATAATCAATGAAGCGTGTGCACAACGCGCATACACTTTGATTCTCTCATCTAAACAGAAGCAGCAGTTTTCATTTTTGCAAAACATATATTATTACGATAGATAGATAGATAGATAGATAGATAGATAGATAGATAGATAGACAATTTATTATAAAAGCATACATCTAGCTTACACATTTACCCAAATTATCATACGCCTTTTTAACCGAAGTTAATTTGGGTGGGTTTCTCCATCCCCAACGTCCCTGACGAGAGAGTTGCTCTCCTTGGCTGTGAACCGCTCCTGGCGCGCCTGGCAAATCCGCCGTTATAATAGGAATCCGCTTTAGAACAAGCGCGCCTGCTCTTAAAGGGAATGTGAGATGACGCTCTGATTGGTTTATTTCACGATACGCCCAAACCACACCTATGAATAATGAAGCTACTTCAGACCAACCCATTTTAGATTTGCGCCTGGCGCAAGAGTCATTTATCCCGCTGGGAAAAAAGCAACAGCGCCAAGACCCGCCCACAAAGTTACTTGCCCTTTGCGCTTTGACACTTGCGTTTCAGATCGTTAAAATAGGGCCCAATATATTTATTATTGCACTAATGTGTATTCATGTTTTACTTTCACTTGAGTTATGTTTCTGCTACACAAAGTATTTGGGTTGAGTTTACAAAGAAAGTTCTGTTGGTCTAACTGGTCAAACATAAACGTCCCATTGCATGGAATATTTTATTATTTTAAAATGTTTCCTGGGGTGCCCTTATAATGTTAGTATGTTTTTTAGATCAAAAGTTGTTATCATTTAGAAATAAAAGCATATTTCCTAGCCTGATTTCATCCTCTGATTTGAACGCTCTGTTTGAAGGGGTGTGTCTGCTGTGAGACTTCAGTGTAAATGACCACTGCTGCGATTGGCTGACATGCTTGAATATGAAATATCTCGCATTACATGTGGAACTCTCTCGAAAACTTTTACAATTACAGCTATTATACGTTTTTACTATTATAGCTATCGGGTTTAACGAATCGTGAGAAGTTTAAGTATTTAGATCTATTCCCATCACATAAAAGGTTGCAGTGATGAGCACTGAGCAGATGATAGCCCGTTGATCGCGTGAATGAAGATCTTATCATTGCAACACAGTTTCTGTAATCTCATTAATGCTTTCGCAAATGCAAACATGAGGTATGTACAGTAAGAGCTTTGTTGTGCAGTGTAGCAGTGTCATTGATTTCATAACGAGTTTTGGCAAGTGTCCAGATAAACTCGCGCTGTGTGATTGACAGCTTGGGCGATTGGAAAGGGATTGTTCTTTGATCGCTTTATGTATATTAATCACAGTTTAAGTACGATTATTTTCATCCTACTAAGAGAAACGACGTGAAGTTGATATTTTAGTCACTGGCTTGATTTAATGATGCATAAACAGTATTGAACGATTTTGAGAGAAAGATTATCTGTCTGAACCTGAACAATTACACATCAGAAATTCACATAACCCACTGGTTCTTCAGAGGTTTGGATGAAGGAACTAAAAAAATACTTTGTGTTCATTTGTACATCCAAACACTGAGCAACTGCCATACTTCGCTCGTTTGCAAGCCACGATGTCTCTCGAGGAAAAAACATTATCGCGCTCGCGCAGCTCATTCTCTCATGGGCGGGCCAAATTCCTTTTTGTGGGCAAAGCAGAGAAAGGGGAGGTAACCTTTTCCCTTATGACGACATAAGGGGAAGATTTCTAGATTCGCCCGTCTGAGCTTTCATTTTCTCTAAAATACCCAGGGCTTGGTTTACACCCATCAAAATATCTAGCCACTGGGGGACCACAGACAGGCTAGGGGAACTCATATTAATGTTAAAAAACCTCATAAAGTGAAATTTTCATGCAATGGGACCTTAAATTAAAAGTACATTTTCTACATCAGGGATCTTCAACTCCAGTCCTGGAGGGCTGAAGTCCCGCAGACTTAAGTTCCATCTCTAATTAAACACACCTGTCTGTAATTTGCAAGTAAATCTCTTGTATGAGGATATTTGGAGGGCCAGTGTCCTAAACTCAGCAGGACACTTGTCCTCCAGGACTGGAGCTATATTATATATGATGATGAAGTACTTTATTACATAAACCAATCCTATTGACTAAAATGACATCAACACCTGCCTTAGAGTTGGACTAGTCTTACTGGTAGCTTGGTTATGTTCACAAAGTATGAAACTAGAAATAAAAACCTGAATGTGCATTGCATCTGCTTCCGTATATTTATACTCGCACTGCGGGGCAGAACGGAGATGCAAATCTTGCACGCCAATATGCATTAGCCGAAAATACAAGTACTCAGAACTGCAGGATTTGCATTAACAGTTCGCATAGAGTGGGTAGAAGCACAGAGCTTAAATAGACAAACTTATGCAAGTAAATGATAGACAGGTAGAAGTAATCAAACCATAATGAGTCTGGGCAATGGGTTATGGGAGATGTAGTTCATGGTGGAGACGCTAAAGAGTCAGAAAGAATGTCCTCTTGGTGGAGATCGTGGAGAACTCTAACTGGTGGACGTCACAGAAATGAAGGTGACACAAATCTACAGCAGTCTTAAAGATTTGGAAAAGGGAGAAAAAAACTAGTATTTCTAGAAACCTTGTGTCACTATTTTGGATGACACAACAAAAACAAATTGGCATATTTTGGCATACCCCAATGACTTCCATAGTAGGTAAAAAAAAATACTATGGAAGTCAATGGGGTCCATCAACTGTTTGGTTAAAGACATTTTTCAAAATATCTTCTTTTGTGTTCAGCAGAAAAAAGAAATTCATACAGGTTTGAAACAACTTGAGGGTGAGTAAATGATGACAGAATTTAAATTTTTGGGTGAACTATCCCTTTAAATGTACATATAAGGAACAGTTGGAGGACCAATTTGCAACTTATTGGTCAATTGGCAACATGATTGGGTATAAAAAGAGCCTCTCAGAGTGGCAGTGTCTCTCAGAAGTCAAGATGGGCAGAGGATCACCAATTCCCCCAATGCTGCGGTGAAAAATAGTGAAGCAATATCAGAAAGGAGTTTCTCAGAGAAAAAATTGCAAAGAGTTTGAAGTTATCATCATCTACAGTGCATAACATCATCCAAAGATTCAGAGAATCTGGAACAATCTCTGTGCATAAGGGTCATGGCCGGAAAACCATACTGGATGCCCGTGATTTTCGGGCCCTTAGACAGCACTGCATCACATACAGGAATGCTACTGTAATGGAAATCACAACATGGGCTCAGGAATACTTCCAGAAAATACTGTCGGTGAACACAATCCACCGTGCCATTCGCCATTGCCGGCTAAAACTCTATAGGTCAAAAAAGAAGCCATATCTAAACAGGATCCAGAAGCGCAGGCATTTTCAGTTTGGAAAGGCACAATCAATGCTGAAAGGTATATCCAAGTTCTAGAACAATTATGCTCCCATCCAGACGTCGTCTCTTTCAGGGAAGACCTTGCATTTTCCAACATGACAATGCCAGACCACATACTGCATCAATTACAACATCATGGCTGCGTAGGAGGAGGATCCGGGTACCTGAAATGGCCAGCCTGCAGTCCAGATCTTTCACCCATAGAAACATTTGGTGCATCATAAAGAGGAAGATGCGCCAAAGAAGACCTAAGACAGTTGAGCAACTAGAAGCCTGTATTAGACAAGAATGGGACAACATTCCTATTCCTAAACTTGAGCAACTTGTCTCCTCAGTCCCCAGACGTTTGCAGACTGTTATAAAAAGAAGAGGGGATGCCACACAGTGGTAAACATGGCCTTGTCCCAACTTTTTTGAGATCTGTTGATGCCATGAAATTTAAAATCAACTTATTTTTCCCTTAAAATTATACATTTTCTCAGTTATTTGATATGTCATCTATGTTGTATTCTGAATAAAATATTGAAATTTGAAACTTCCACATCATTGCATTCTGTTTTTATTCACAATTTGTACAGTGTCCCAACTTTTTTGGAATCGGGTTTGTATATTAATGTATATTATTCCCCATCATCGCGCCTGCTCTTAAAGGGAATGTGAGATGACGCTCTGATTGGTTTATTTCACGATACGCCCAAACCACACCTATGAATAATGAAGCTACTTCAGACCAACCCATTTTAGATTTGCGCCTGGCGCAAGAGTCATTTATCCCGCTGGGAAAAAAGCAACAGCGCCAAGACCCGCCCACAAAGTTACTTGCCCTTTGCGCTTTGACACTTGCGTTTCAGATCGTTAAAATAGGGCCCAATATATTTATTATTGCACTAATGTGTATTCATGTTTTACTTTCACTTGAGTTATGTTTCTGCTACACAAAGTATTTGGGTTGAGTTTACAAAGAAAGTTCTGTTGGTCTAACTGGTCAAACATAAACGTCCCATTGCATGGAATATTTTATTATTTTAAAATGTTTCCTGGGGTGCCCTTATAATGTTAGTATGTTTTTTAGATCAAAAGTTGTTATCATTTAGAAATAAAAGCATATTTCCTAGCCTGATTTCATCCTCTGATTTGAACGCTCTGTTTGAAGGGGTGTGTCTGCTGTGAGACTTCAGTGTAAATGACCACTGCTGCGATTGGCTGACATGCTTGAATATGAAATATCTCGCATTACATGTGGAACTCTCTCGAAAACTTTTACAATTACAGCTATTATACGTTTTTACTATTATAGCTATCGGGTTTAACGAATCGTGAGAAGTTTAAGTATTTAGATCTATTCCCATCACATAAAAGGTTGCAGTGATGAGCACTGAGCAGATGATAGCCCGTTGATCGCGTGAATGAAGATCTTATCATTGCAACACAGTTTCTGTAATCTCATTAATGCTTTCGCAAATGCAAACATGAGGTATGTACAGTAAGAGCTTTGTTGTGCAGTGTAGCAGTGTCATTGATTTCATAACGAGTTTTGGCAAGTGTCCAGATAAACTCGCGCTGTGTGATTGACAGCTTGGGCGATTGGAAAGGGATTGTTCTTTGATCGCTTTATGTATATTAATCACAGTTTAAGTACGATTATTTTCATCCTACTAAGAGAAACGACGTGAAGTTGATATTTTAGTCACTGGCTTGATTTAATGATGCATAAACAGTATTGAACGATTTTGAGAGAAAGATTATCTGTCTGAACCTGAACAATTACACATCAGAAATTCACATAACCCACTGGTTCTTCAGAGGTTTGGATGAAGGAACTAAAAAAATACTTTGTGTTCATTTGTACATCCAAACACTGAGCAACTGCCATACTTCGCTCGTTTGCAAGCCACGATGTCTCTCGAGGAAAAAACATTATCGCGCTCGCGCAGCTCATTCTCTCATGGGCGGGCCAAATTCCTTTTTGTGGGCAAAGCAGAGAAAGGGGAGGTAACCTTTTCCCTTATGACGACATAAGGGGAAGATTTCTAGATTCGCCCGTCTGAGCTTTCATTTTCTCTAAAATACCCAGGGCTTGGTTTACACCCATCAAAATATCTAGCCACTGGGGGACCACAGACAGGCTAGGGGAACTCATATTAATGTTAAAAAACCTCATAAAGTGAAATTTTCATGCAATGGGACCTTAAATTAAAAGTACATTTTCTACATCAGGGATCTTCAACTCCAGTCCTGGAGGGCTGAAGTCCCGCAGACTTAAGTTCCATCTCTAATTAAACACACCTGTCTGTAATTTGCAAGTAAATCTCTTGTATGAGGATATTTGGAGGGCCAGTGTCCTAAACTCAGCAGGACACTTGTCCTCCAGGACTGGAGCTATATTATATATGATGATGAAGTACTTTATTACATAAACCAATCCTATTGACTAAAATGACATCAACACCTGCCTTAGAGTTGGACTAGTCTTACTGGTAGCTTGGTTATGTTCACAAAGTATGAAACTAGAAATAAAAACCTGAATGTGCATTGCATCTGCTTCCGTATATTTATACTCGCACTGCGGGGCAGAACGGAGATGCAAATCTTGCACGCCAATATGCATTAGCCGAAAATACAAGTACTCAGAACTGCAGGATTTGCATTAACAGTTCGCATAGAGTGGGTAGAAGCACAGAGCTTAAATAGACAAACTTATGCAAGTAAATGATAGACAGGTAGAAGTAATCAAACCATAATGAGTCTGGGCAATGGGTTATGGGAGATGTAGTTCATGGTGGAGACGCTAAAGAGTCAGAAAGAATGTCCTCTTGGTGGAGATCGTGGAGAACTCTAACTGGTGGACGTCACAGAAATGAAGGTGACACAAATCTACAGCAGTCTTAAAGATTTGGAAAAGGGAGAAAAAAACTAGTATTTCTAGAAACCTTGTGTCACTATTTTGGATGACACAACAAAAACAAATTGGCATATTTTGGCATACCCCAATGACTTCCATAGTAGGTAAAAAAAAATACTATGGAAGTCAATGGGGTCCATCAACTGTTTGGTTAAAGACATTTTTCAAAATATCTTCTTTTGTGTTCAGCAGAAAAAAGAAATTCATACAGGTTTGAAACAACTTGAGGGTGAGTAAATGATGACAGAATTTAAATTTTTGGGTGAACTATCCCTTTAAATGTACATATAAGGAACAGTTGGAGGACCAATTTGCAACTTATTGGTCAATTGGCAACATGATTGGGTATAAAAAGAGCCTCTCAGAGTGGCAGTGTCTCTCAGAAGTCAAGATGGGCAGAGGATCACCAATTCCCCCAATGCTGCGGTGAAAAATAGTGAAGCAATATCAGAAAGGAGTTTCTCAGAGAAAAAATTGCAAAGAGTTTGAAGTTATCATCATCTACAGTGCATAACATCATCCAAAGATTCAGAGAATCTGGAACAATCTCTGTGCATAAGGGTCATGGCCGGAAAACCATACTGGATGCCCGTGATTTTCGGGCCCTTAGACAGCACTGCATCACATACAGGAATGCTACTGTAATGGAAATCACAACATGGGCTCAGGAATACTTCCAGAAAATACTGTCGGTGAACACAATCCACCGTGCCATTCGCCATTGCCGGCTAAAACTCTATAGGTCAAAAAAGAAGCCATATCTAAACAGGATCCAGAAGCGCAGGCATTTTCAGTTTGGAAAGGCACAATCAATGCTGAAAGGTATATCCAAGTTCTAGAACAATTATGCTCCCATCCAGACGTCGTCTCTTTCAGGGAAGACCTTGCATTTTCCAACATGACAATGCCAGACCACATACTGCATCAATTACAACATCATGGCTGCGTAGGAGGAGGATCCGGGTACCTGAAATGGCCAGCCTGCAGTCCAGATCTTTCACCCATAGAAACATTTGGTGCATCATAAAGAGGAAGATGCGCCAAAGAAGACCTAAGACAGTTGAGCAACTAGAAGCCTGTATTAGACAAGAATGGGACAACATTCCTATTCCTAAACTTGAGCAACTTGTCTCCTCAGTCCCCAGACGTTTGCAGACTGTTATAAAAAGAAGAGGGGATGCCACACAGTGGTAAACATGGCCTTGTCCCAACTTTTTTGAGATCTGTTGATGCCATGAAATTTAAAATCAACTTATTTTTCCCTTAAAATTATACATTTTCTCAGTTATTTGATATGTCATCTATGTTGTATTCTGAATAAAATATTGAAATTTGAAACTTCCACATCATTGCATTCTGTTTTTATTCACAATTTGTACAGTGTCCCAACTTTTTTGGAATCGGGTTTGTATATTAATGTATATTATTCCCCATCATCGCACATTTTGGAGGTCTCTCACATCAGTCACACCCAATTCAATTCTTGCAGTCTCTACAAATGAACTACTGAGTTAAATCGGGTGTGTTTGATGAAGGAGACATCAAAAATGTGCAGTGTTGGGGGACCCAGGACAGGTTTGAGAAGCACTGACTAAGTTAACCAAATTCACCATAAAAGATAATTTTCCTTTAACATTCACTCTGTTCAAAATTAAAACAAAGATTTTACTTAATTAAAAGTACATTTTGTACATCAGGGATCTTCAACTCCAGTCCTGGAGGGCTGATGTCCTGCAGACTTAAGTTCTAACTCAGCATATCATCGCTGTTGGGCGGAAACCTCGTATGTCCAAATTTTGTCAATTTGATTTTGTCACGTGATTCTGTTATTTTTACAAATTATTAACCAATCTAAAGTGTTGAAAATAGCTTAAGAGCAAATCTCTTAACTCCATTGGACACTTCAACTGTCTGAGAATCCTCGTAACTCCACCTCTTCTTCACTCTGCGGCTGGAGTCTCCGCGGCATTTTGTCTCCTCAGGATTGGAAGTTGCAACGATTAAGAAATCCTCGTCGAGCAACACGTAAAGCAAGCCTTAACTCTGATTTTATCTGTGTTAAACTATGATATCAGTTATTGATGTATTTTAAATGTCTACTTATTACTAGGCGTATTATTACTAGGCTTATTATAAGTGTGCATTGAAGTTTTAAAATGTATCTAATATAATACTTGAATTGAATTAAATGTTTTGGATTCCAGCATTAAATTATTGTTTTTATTATTATTTTACTGACTCGAAGTTGGCACTGTGCATGTAAAATACCCCAAGTAGCCTAACTTAGCAGGTTTTATTTATGGGAGAAAAAAGGTCTGTCTACTGGTGCCAAGTAAGCCTATCTTTGGATAACTCTGTCTGTTTTTTAGACAATAACGAGTGAAAATAGTTAGGTCAGGTACATTTGAGTAGGCCTGTTTTGTTAAAAAATCGACAGCTGTAATGCTTCGGTGCAGAAGGAAGCCCGTGGGCCACGAAGGTAAGTTTACGTGCAGATTAGGCTAATTTCCGCCTATTAGACAGCCTAGTCACCTCATAGTTTTTTGTTCTGCTTCACTTATAGCTCTTAAACCTTTAAAATGGAGTTTAGGAAGATGTATGTAACCACAGTCGTTAGCTTTGGTTAACTATTGAAGCCTTTTCTCTTGCCAAAAGGCTCAACGCGACCGCCGACTTTGTTTGCATGCAGATTAATTTCCTATTTTAGACAGCCTAGTATTTTGGTATTGCATCACTCATGTCTCTTAAACGTTTAAAATGGAGTTTAGGAAGATGCATGTAACCACAATCATTAGATTTGAATAGCTCTTAAAGCCTTATCTCTTGCCAAAAGGCTAAACGCGACCGCAGACTGTTATGAACACTGCTGGCAGCAGCAACGTCTGTGTCCGTACCATTCTTATCAATGAAAGCGTAACCTCGTATCTCCCTGCTCCCAAGTCATAAATCTCGTATCTCCGATTAAACATGATTTTGGGGAAATGTTGTGTTAATGTTGGTACAAAACAGTATAAGATAGCAATATAAGTTATAATACCAACTTTAACGATACAATGTTTAATAACTCAAAAAATATGCCGTTTTTTTTTTTCCCTGAAAAATAATGGTTTTGGAGATACGAGGATTCTGCCCGACAGCGACGATATGATGAAGTACTTTATTATATAAACCAATTATATTGACTAAAATGGCAACAACATCTGCCTTAGAGTTGGACTAGTTTTACTGGTAGCTTGGTTATGTTCACAAAGTATAAAACACCAAAAAAAACAAAAAAAAAAGTGTTTTTGAACACAAACCCCCATAAAACTCATCAAACCTCTGTCACAACTTCTGTCAAATATAATTATGTTTATAATTTCACACTTACAGAGCTTTTCTGCAGTTCCTCACAGCAGGTACCAGTCTCCATTTCCCCTCTTTTGATTTGAATTTGTACTTCATAAAGTCTAACTCATCCATCACCTCCTCTGACATCAGGATCATGTTTGCCAAAGTTGAGCATTGAGCAAGAGAAAGACTTGTTCTTTTTGTTTCAGAGTTTAAAAATGCCTGCATTTCTTTCAGAACAGAATGATCCTTCATCTCAATCAAGCAGTGTGACAGATTCATCCATCTTTCAGGACTGACATTGTTTTTTTGACCTCGTTTGAGGTTTTGGATTATTTTCTTGATGCTCTCTGAGTTGTTCTCTGTGTGAATCAGCAGATCCTGTAAGAGTCTCTGGTTGGACTCCAGTGAAACGCCATGAAGGAATCGAAGGAAAAGATCCAGGTGTCCATTTTCACTCTTCAAGGCTTTATTCATTGCTCCCTTCAGAAACACATCCAAAGGAATATTCTCACACTGAGTTCTGGACTTTCCTCTGAGGAACTCTTTCAGAACTTCACTCTTCTTGTGTAAATAGCAGAAAAACACATACAGTGCTGCAAAAAACTCCTGAAAGCTCAGATGAACAAAACTGTAAACCTTCCTGTGATAAATCACAGATTCCTCCCTAAAGATCTCAGTGCAAATCCCAGAATACACTGAGGCGTCAGTGACGTCTATGCCACTCTCTCTCAGGTCCTCCTCATAGAACATCACATTGCCCTTCATCAACTGATTGAAAGCCAGTTGAGCAAGTTTCACAATCACGTCTCTGTTGGACTGCAGGAGTTTCTCTGGATCTCTCTCTTCATACTTCTGGTTCCTCATATGAGTTTGAATGAGGAGGAAGTGGATGTACATTTCAGTCAGAGTTTGAGGGATTTCTGCACTGAGATCTTGTTTCAGGATGTTTTGAAGCACAGTGGCAGAGATCCAGCAGAAGACGGGTATGTGGCACATGATGTGGAGGCTTCTTGCTCTTCTGATGTGAGAGATGATTCTGCTGGCTTGATCCTCATCACTGATTCTCTTCCTGAAATATTCCTCCTTCTGAGGGTCATTGAATCCCTGAATTTCTGTCACACGGTTGATGTAGTTTGAGGGGATCTGATTGGCTGCTGCTGGTCTGGTGGTGATCCAGATGAGAGCAGAGGGAAGCAGATCTCCTTTCATGAGGTTTGACATCAACACACCCACTGATGAAGACTCAGTCACATCAGAAACTTTCTCACTGTCTGAAAACATCAGTGTTATTCTGCTTTCATCCAGACCATCAAAGATGAACAAAACTGTACATTCATCATAAATCATTGAGTCCAGATCTCGAAGTTCAGGATGAAAGTCCAGCAGAAGTCTGTGAAGACTGTACTGATGATCTCGAATCAAGTTCAGCTCTCTAAATGGAAGCACAAATATGAAATCTACATCCTGATTGGCTTTTCCCTCGGCCCAGTCCAGAATGAACTTCTGCACAGAGACGGTTTTTCCAATTCCAGCGATGCCTTTAGTAAGAACAGTCTTGATTTTGTCCTTCTTCTCTCTTCTCTTCTCCTCATATCCTAGTTCAGGTGAAGGATCAAAGATGTCATTGCAGTGGATTGGAGTGTCTTGGAGTGTCTTGTAACTTTTCTCCATCTGTAGCACCTCATGTTCTTCATTCACTCCTTCACTCTCTCCCTCTATGATGTACAGCTGTGTGTAAATCCTGTTCAGGAGGGTCTGATTCTCTTGAAGTTTGATTCCCTCAAATACACTCTCATATCTGTTCTTCATGCTGGTTTTGTGCCGGTCTTTGACTCTCTGAAGATCATCATACACTGTTTGGTGAGAATCGAGCTGCAGGGCTGCTTCTGTGTCATGATGACTGATGTGTTTCTGACAGGAGGAGGATGAGCTGGTCTGACAGGACACATATCTGATCTGGTCAGATCTCACACCACTGAAAAACAAAAAAAAACATTATGATGAACAGAAAGGCAAAAACAAAAGAGAGAACATTTTTAAATGTCTCTAATATTAAATTATCCTATTTGAAATCTTACCACAAACACATTTAAAAAGAATTGTTTGATTAATAGACTATAATATGATTATTGTCCATATAATGCTGATGCAGAAAACCCATGTAACAAAAATAGTGTCATATAGACATATAAAAGAGAAATAACAGCGAAGCTATATAACAAAGGCCTGATTCTTTCTTTACATAACGATTTCAGTTTCTGTTTTATTTGTTGTTAAAAGAAAAACTTTCTTTTTCTGTTTAAAGAAAAATAATCAAAATAAAATGTAATAATTACATTACTTGTTACTAATAATAATTACTTGTTGTTTGTGTGTACACTCTGTGTTCTTGTGTTGAATGTTTGGCTCTACATGAATATACTCACAGACGGCCGCTGGCCGCTGCTTCATCACTGAGATCAGGGGGCTGTAGAGGAGATGCTGCTCTCTTTCTCTTCCTGCTGAAGATACTGGGAGAAAGAGAGAAGATTTCAGATTGTTTCTTTGCAGATTATATGTCTGCTCCAATAAATTAACACCAATACTGGTTTATAGAGCAGTACTTGTATTAAATGTAAAGAAAACAGAGGTCTCATCAACAGTACATTCTTCAAACAAGTACACGTGAAATGTAAGAAAACTAAACTGAGCCAGTATGCATGTTCAATACAAACTGAATAGAAGAGTTACAGCAGGCAGAAAAAATACCCAGTTTCTCAAGTTACCCTAATTGTTTTTAATGCAATACTGTTAATGAAACCTGTTTTCTCTTTAAAATATTATATATTATGTATAAACTAATAAATGTTAATTTAATGAAGCAGACACAGATCACTGTTTTCCTTGATTTTTTTCCTACCTATGTGACAAAACATTTTAAGTTTAAACTGACCAATCAGTAGACAAGAGTAAGGACGTCGCGATTACCTGATTTCACAATTAACCGCGATTAAAACAGTCACAGTTATTAAACCATAATAATTGGGAAGATACCATTAAAAAACTTTAAAAAAGATAAAAAAAAAAAAAAAGTGTCTTTCGAACTGAGATTAAGCACTTGCCCCACATGTCTGTCTGAATGCTCATGTGAGGCTGTTACTAGTGAGTTCACAAGGTGATTATCTGGGTAAAGCATGAACTTTCAGCACGAGTGAAACTCTCAAAATGAAAACATGGTGGAACAACATGATCTCCTGGACTTGCATCCGCTGAATAAGCAAATTAAATAAGCTATTTAGAAGTCTTTTGGCTATCTAAAAAATAATTGAAAAGTGGTTGAAGACAGTATTCAAAATGTAAAACATGCAGATGAAAAGTGTCATCAAAAGCGGCGAACACATCTAAAATGTTGCAGCACCTGAAGGATAATCACCATCCAGAGTTTCAAGCCCAGATTAAGTATATATTTTTTTACCTTCAGTAAACATTATTTGTAGCATGCCACCCGTTCAAAAATCACAATAAAGATATTTACTTTGTTATTTTGATAATAACAAGGTCTCAGCTTTTAAATTCTGAGAACTGTATCATGAAATTCAAACGATAAATGCAATTTATATAAATTTGTAGATCGCTAAAGCCACATATCCGTTCAAGAGGAAACACAGAGTGCACCTGAATCAATCATCTCTCCCGCTTGCTGTCCAACAATTTAGTTACGATTTCTCCCATTTACAGGCTTTTGCTGTGCTAATTGTAAGGGCGGGCACAGCGACTGTATAAGCAAATATAAACTAGAGAGATTTAGGAGAAAGCCAGGACAAGCGGTCAGTCAGTGAACACGGTGAGATTGTGCAAGTGGTTTTTGCTTAATACCCAGTTCTGTTGGTGCTTAGATTATTATTCGCAACTAGGAAGGAATATTTTCAATTATCTGCTTATTTTTTACTATTATAGTAATCTGTATTTTATTAGGCACATTGCTATTTTGAATAACAGTTTGCTAAATATTGCTACTTTTTTACTGGAATACTGTTGTGCTGTCCAACACTTTTGTTTCGATTTCTTTCATTCACGGGCTATTTGCTTTTGCTGAGCTAATTGCAAGGGTGGGCACAGCTGCGTTGGAAGGCTGTATATGTATGTAGTGTGTGCGCTGCCGCAGAAGCATTCAGCTCTCATGTTCAGCCTCCTCATGTGAAGACTGACTCGAGTAAAGACCTGACTCTAACTGCGCAACTCCACCGAGCAAGGACACCTGTATCGCACTTAATTATCTTCTTTTCCCCTTTCCTTTTTCCCTTACTCAACATATGCTTTAAGTACATTCCTGTTGTGGCTAAACAACACTCTATCATCACACACAGAAGGCAGCACAATACTGCTAATCTGCATCCTATTTGCTCCTCCTCTCACGCACCTCTCTCTCTTTCTCTGTGGGTCTCTGGATTTGTCAGTCAGCAGTCAATAAAGCGGACTTCATTCCAGCCTTTGCAACTCAATCTACTCTCAATATCTTGGGCTTGACTGAGACCTGGATTCTAGGGCTGTAATCTCCCAGTCGATTATTCGATTATTGGTCGATGCGTTCTGGCTCGACCAAAATTCAGATTGTGTCGATTTTTTGCCGCGTTTATCAGTTTGGACCAATGCAGTGCGAGACAATCTTGATCAAGCAACACTTACACAGCACTCTGTACTCATAAAACGAGGCATTGGAAAGTTTGTAAGTACATCGGGAGTTTATTTAAATAACACTTGCCTGATGTCTTATGCTACGGCTAACCCTGACGTCGAGGTCACTTCAGTGATTTGGGAAAAGCCCATAAAAGTCCTGGCAGAAAGTGATGCATAAGGATGTAGTGTACTCCTGATTTACTTAAAAACTTTCCAATGCCTCATTTTATGAGTACAGAACCTATTTGTACTACTGTAAGTTTGGTACCATTCTGGCCATTATTAGTGGGGTAATTTATTATACATCCCTGGATACATTAGCACCTGCACTAAGCCAATCGGCTGATATCTCTAAATAAGCTCTAACTTTACTAATGTCCGACCAAGGGGAAAAAAGCTTCAGGGGGGTGTTTGGCTCAAGGTCATGGTGTAATGGACCCTAGGTTAATTTTTAGTTGTTCTGACAATATTACGTTATTAACAATTCTTTATAAAATTGATTTCCTTTGTTGATCCTCCTGATCTGCTCGTTCGTCTTTCTTCATGTTTCTTTAACAAATATCAGTGTCTCAGTCTCGAGCACGCTGCATGTGAGTTAACCATGCCCACTTATTTACATGTCGCAGTATGCATGGAATTAAAAAACGTCTGTTACAGTTTATATTTTATACCGTGGTTACGATATATACCATCATACTAGAACTGAAGATCTTTGCCCTAACCCGACGGGACCCGACGGGTTCGGACGGGTTCGGTCTTAATTTAGATCATTTTACACGGGCTCGGGCCGGGATCGGGCTTGCGCTCCGGTTTGCGCGGTAAATGATCGGTCAGGTGCTGCGTTTCGATTAGCGTGAAAATGGATGCTGAGGAGGTGAAACGGAGGCTGGCCTCTGGCGATTAAGTCTGAGGTGTGGAAAAATTTTGACCTTGTGCATAATGAGAACAGTGAGACAGTGGGATATGTGAAATGCAAAAGATGCAACATTCTGTTAAAGTACGACAGCAAAACAACAGGGAATTCGTCGCTGACAAGGCATGTTGATCGAAGCTGTTCAACACCTGCCAGTGCCCAGGATCAACCTACAATCACATCGTTTGTTTCAGCATCAAAACCCATCCCTGCAAAGGTGAAACAAATGGTGACGGAGAAGTGTGTCAGCTTTTGCTGTAAAGACATTAGGCCTTTTAATATCGTAAATGGCAAGGGGTTTGAAGAGCTGGCGCAAGAACTAATTAATGTCGGGGCTGCGTATGGGAGGGTTCCCGTAAATTCTGTTATTCCCCGCCATGTGACAATTGCGAAGAGGTGCACTGACATGGCAGAAGAGGGAAGCTTTAGTACAGAAACTTAAGACTTTGTTAAAGGATGGCACAGTCGCAATGACCACAGACATGTGGACAGAGGATTATCGGAAGATTAGTTATTTGACAATCACATGCCATTTCATAAGTGAGGATATGGAACTGGTGAATAAAACACTGACAACTACAATGTTCCCTTTGGAAGAGGCAAAGACGGGAGAAAATATCAGACGGGAGATACTGAAACTACTGGTGACAAAGTTTGGCCTTGACGCTTCCTCTCTCAGCAAAATTGTATGGGTGACCGATGAGGGGGCAAACATTAAATTAGCTCTGCGGCCATACCAGAGATTGGACTGCATTGACCATCTCATTAATACGGTACTGCGCCATGGACTCGACATTGCCAAGTTATACAAAGCCGACGGTGCTCCGGACATAGGAGATACCATTTCTGCTGCTAAATCATTTAGTGAGGTACATTAAACAGTCGGGGTTGGCTGCGCAACTGTCAACAACATTGCTGCAAATGGGAGACACTCGGTTCAGTACGGTGTACCTCACACTGACTTCTATACAGGCCATTTATCATGAGCTCTATGAAAAGCTGGAGGCATGAGGGGAGAGCACGGGCATTGAGAAAATAGCACCAGACACACTGGACTTTTTGATAAACTTTCTGAATCCATTCAGCGGGAACTTGAGGGAGACAATTATCCAACACTTAATAGTGTGTGTCTCTGGAGTGAGAAACTGAAACGCCACTGTCAGCCCAATGCCCTGGACTCCCCTCAGCAAGCTGTTGTGCGTAAAAGGCACGAAGACCGGCTCGTGCGTAAAGTGATCATACAGGACCTCCACAAGATCGCAACATTTCTCTGGCCAAAATTTAACCAGCTGAGAATGTTGTCACACTCAGACAGGAATGCCGTACATGCTCATGTCCGCACTCTTCTGCAAGCCATGGCTGCATGTGCACCAGATGTGGAGATTCGAGACCCAGAGCTCTCCGGAGTCGAACCCAGTGACAGTCCTCCGGCAAAAAGGGCGAATTTTGCGAAAAGGGGAAAATGTAAGGCAAGCTGACTGGGAAGATGACGAGGTTACTCGCTACATTGAAATGGCTGCTGTCATGGAAAATGAAATGGATATTCTTGGCTGGTGGAAGACCAACAAACCATTCTACCCAAAACTTGCAAAATTAGCCAGATTAGTACTATGCATCTTGGCCAGTAGCAGCAGCGAAAGGGTGTTCAGTGCTGCTGGACGCACCATCAGTGAGCGCAGGACCGCGCTGAAGCCATCTTCGGTGGATTCAATAATTTTCCTCCACAAAAACATGTACAGTAGCCTAATCTTGGTGAGTAAAGGTTTTTCAAATTATAACTAAACATTAATTGAGTATTAAATGCATAATGTAAACAGCAGAGTAGGCTACAGGCTAATGTTGGCATTATTCTTTTATTAAATTTCAGCGAAGTGGCGAAGCAAATCCTGCATCTTTATCTTAATTTTGTTATTGCCAAACACCCATCTTAATTTAATTCATTAAGAAAGACTCCTATAAAGACGCTTTATTGGCGCGTTGGCCTTTTTATATTCGTATTGGTGATTGAGAGGCGGCCTCAACTTATTCTCGTTTTCGTTTGTCTTAGGCCTAAACTCAATTTTATGTAACTTTTCGTTTTATTTCGTTATTGCCAAATACCTATCTTAGTTTAGAATTTATCTTGATTTAATTCGTTAAGAATAAATTCGTATTGGTGATTGTGGAGAGAGGCGGCCTCAAGCAAGTCCTGGTTTTGTTTGTCTTTGGCATAATCTCAATTTTATGTAACTTTTCATTTTATTTCGTTATTGCCAAATACCTATCTTAGTTTAGAATTTATCTTGATTTAATTTGTTAAGAAAGACTCATTTTTATAGGCACGTAGGCCTATTTATAGGCTAAGTGTATGCCTAGGCATATGGTGAGATGTTATGTTACAGAAGACTTATTTTATTTCTTTGTTTCTTCCAACTTCCAAGTGGCCTATATGTTAGTCATGAATAAATTATGTTGAAAATGTATAAATGAAATGCCTCATTCTTGACTTGACTTTACTTGACAAAAGGCAAAAGAGCTGTGTGCGGGCGCACATTTGAATTATGTCCTGTAAACGGGATCGGGCTTTTAAAAAGCTGTCAATCAAATTGTACTTGTCGGGCTCGGGCCTTTTTAGGGCCTTAAAAGTTAGGGCCTTAAATTAAAGCTCTACATCATACCACCCAGCCCTACTTCGCAGTTTATTTAGTAATTGTTAAAGGCCATTTTGTGCTTTCAATCATCATTAACCCCCAAAAGTGAGGACTTGGACCTATGTAATTCATATGGGTCACACTTTTCAGGTCCGAAAATACAGGAAAAAAATAAAAATCAAATCCCTGGTTTGTAATAAATTCTATGTTGAATCAAATAAGAATTTTCCTTCTAAAGATATTTTTTGTAATGTCTATTTGATGCTTTTCATATTTAACGAAGACTTCAAATTAAATGATCTTTTGGAGGTATTTTCTCAGTCAAATTTTTAACCACATGACAGCCCTGTTATTAGCATACGAAAATTGAGAGAAAAGAACATTAGTGAGTGAATCATCATGTTCAAAAAAAACTTCACATCCCACTTTATGATACTCACACAGGGTCAGAGTTCACAGCAGGTCCATCATTGAGATAAGGGGGCAGATGCATGGAGTTGTTACTCTTCATAGACACATGGCTGAATCCTGGAGATGGTCCATCACTGAGATAAGGGGGCAAATGCATGGAGTGGTTACTCTTCATGGACACACAGCTGTATCCTGAAGATGGTCCATCACTGAGATAAGAGGGCTGATGCATGGAGTTGTTACTCTTCATGGACACACAGCTGAATCCTGGAGATGGTCCATCACTGAGATAAGGGGGCAGATGCATGGAGTTGTTACTCTTCATGGACACACAGCTGAATCCTGGAGATGGTCCATCACTGAGATAAGGGGGCAGATGCATGGAGTTGTTACTCTTCATGGACACATGGCTGAATCCTGGAGATGGTCCATCACTGAGATAAGGGGGCAGATGCATGGAGTGGTTACTCTTCATGGACACATGGCTGAATCCTGGAGATGGTCCATCACTGAGATAAGGGGGCAGATGCATGGAGTTGTTACTCTTCATGGACACATGGCTGAATCCTGGAGATGGTCCATCACTGAGATAAGGGGGCAGATGCATGGAGTTGTTACTCTTCATAGACACATGGCTGAATCCTGGAGATGGTCCATCATTGAGATAAGGGGGCAGATGCATGGAGTTGTTACTCTTCATGGACACATGGCTGAATCCTGGAGATGGTCCATCACTGAGATAAGGGGGCAGATGCATGGAGTTGTTACTCTTCATGGACACATGGCTGAATCCTGGAGATGGTCCATCACTGAGATAAGGGGGCAGATGCATGGAGTTGTTACTCTTCATAGACACATGGCTGAATCCTGGAGATGGTCCATCATTGAGATAAGGGGGCAGATGCATGGAGTTGTTACTCTTCATGGACACATGGCTGAATCCTGGAGATGGTCCATCACTGAGATAAGGGGGCAGATGCATGGAGTTGTTACTCTTCATAGACACATGGCTGAATCCTGGAGATGGTCCATCACTGAGATAAGGGGGCAGATGCATGGAGTTGTTACTCTTCATGGACACACAGCTGAATCCTGGAGATGGTCCATCACTGAGAAAAGGGGGCAGATGCATAGAGCTGTTACTCTTCATGGACACACAGCTGTATCCTGGAGAAGCTGCTCTCTGAGTGTGAACAGACACCTCCTCCTCTCTCTCCTCACACACACTCATTTTACAGGCAGACGTCTACTTCTCTTCTTCCTAGATAAGAGAATTCATTTCAGGCCTGTATGTGGAAATACAGAACAAACAATGAATTTTGACAGAACTAAGTTTCAGTACTAGCTGGTGACCAGAATTGAGGGTGCACGGTGACCAGAATTGAGGGTGCACAGTGACCGAAGTGGCCCTCTGGTGCTGACGCTGTGTGTTTGGGGGTAAATAACCAATAAGCTGTGGTTTACAGGGATTTTAGGCCAGTTAAGGGTCGTTTTTATGATGACACAAAACTCAGATACAGCAACACCCATTGTTGGCGTAGGAATACTTGGATAATAAGCTCACAGGTATGTGTTTATATAATATTTTACAATGGCTTTGAACACAGCTCAGCCAATAATTACCTAGGACCAGAACTATCAATTTTATAATGCTGATTTCTTAGTGCATTCCTTTAGGATATTTGACTAGTGTCGTGACTGATCTCATTTGTGCTTTACCTAGTTTGTGGGTTTATGTTTAACACAGATGTGTCATAAATCTTGTGTTGCTCTTTCAAAAAATGTAATTATTATGAAGTTGAATGATTATTCAAATACATTTTTTACAGACGTTGCTCTTGCTTGTTTCTGTATTGATATATATGCATTGATTTATGTAATTTATTTTTCTTTTTGGTTAACAGAACAACCAGCTACAAACATCAAATAGTTCCCTTTCAAGGAAACTCACACTGCATTGAATGGTGCTGTGGGAACACTCTGCGTGATTGCGTCGTGAAGCATGTGTGAAATCAGTCCAATGGTGTGACGGAACATCAGAGGCGGGTGACGTCACAATCAGGAAACTGTAAAGCATGCCCAAACAGTGCAGCGCTAGCTTCTGTCTTCAGTAAGCGCTATATGTGAAAATGTGTGTCTTATTTGGTGTTGTCTGTCTCTCATAAGCATATATTAGCATTGTGAACAGATTCCATTACGGACACTCCGCTTTCGCCTGGTGCTCTCTGAGGAGGGCGCTCAGGCTCGCGTTACTCATTGCTGCCAAGGCACAGTGGCGATTCAGGTCATGGGAATCGCAAATGGATTTAGCAGAGGGGTTAGAGATGGGCCTTGCCTTATCTCTGCCCTCACCTGCTAGATCCAGTGCCTTTTCTCAAGGTTTGGAAGCATGCGGTTTCTTCCACCCGAGTGAGACAAATGTGCTACAGTTATCTAGCTCTGAGGACTTAGATGTTGTAAGCATCAGTATGAAAATGCTGGAGTTAAGATTACACGCCAATAAGAGTGTGCTTTCTCAAGCTCAGAGGAACACTTTTTAGGCGTGGTGTGGGATTCGGTTTCAATGCAAGCATGTCTATCTCTAGTGGTCATCTAAATAAATCACCAGGGGGGTTTTCGCTCGCGCACACTTTGCAAACTGGCGCATCAAATCCTTCTGTGGTCCCAGGGTAAGCTGCTTTCATTCAGGGCAGCTAACATCCCTGGGTGCCAAAACCAGGTAACAGACATCCTGTCGAGACAGGGCTAAGGCCTGGGAAATGGAGGCTCCACCCCGAGATGGTGGAGCAGATATGGAGGCTGTTCGGCCAGGCAGAAGTGGATCTGTTTGCAAATCGAGAGACGTCTCACTGTCCACTCTGGTACTCCCTCATGCATCCAGCTCCTCTGGGACTGGATGCTATGGTACAGATGTGGCTGAGGCCAAGTCTGTACACACTTCCCCCGATCACTCTGCTCCTGGGAGTTTTGGAGAGGGTTCGCCGGGATCCATTTTCTCCTAATAGCCCTGCTGTGGCAATGTGTGCATGTGAGCTCTGATTAGGCTATGTATTTTAAATTGTCAAAGGCTAAACGCATTATTATGATTTATGGCTTATTAATATAAGCGCGCGATTAGATGACTAATGGCTTAAATGAACAACTACTTGTCGACTAGAAAAATCTTTAGTCAAGGACAGCCCTACTGTAAAGTGACTATTTAATGGGGTAATCAAAATCGCCTAAT
This sequence comes from Vimba vimba, assembly GCA_022828995.1. Classification (NCBI taxonomy): domain Eukaryota; kingdom Metazoa; phylum Chordata; class Actinopteri; order Cypriniformes; family Leuciscidae; genus Vimba; species Vimba vimba. The sequence continues at coordinate 53,185,003 of CM040817.1, read as the reverse complement.
ATAGGCTAGTTAGTTTGTGCTTTTGTTTTTATTTATTTTCATTTTTTGTTTAGTGAATTTAAATTCTGCTTCAAAAAGAATACTTTTTTATTTTTAGATTGTATTGTTACCAGTGTTGGGCAAGTTACTTCGAAACTGTAATGCGTTATTTATTACTTGTTACTGTCATTTCAAAGTAATTTGTTACATTACAATATTACTGTATTTAAAATGTAAGGCATTACACTACTATTGCATTACTTTTAAGTTACTCTCACCAAAATAACTGCCATGGTACCTTACATCTAATCATGGTACATACTATATAGTACTTCAGATATTATCATGGTACCATGGTACATTGCATGGTACTGTAGATGTTACTATGGTACATAGTATGGTACCTCAGATTTACCATGGTACCTACCATGGTACATACCATAGTACCTCAGATATAACCATGGTACATACTTTATAGTACTTCAGATATTATCATGGTACCATGATAATATCTGAAATACTGTATACTGTACAGTATGTTACTATGGTACATAGTATGGTACCTCAGATTTACCATGGTACATGCCCTAGTACCTCAGATATAACCATGGTACATTCTGCCGTACATATTACCATGGTACATACTACCTCAGATATAACCATGGTACCTCAAATATTACCATGGTACTTTGCATGGACGCATGGTACAGACATCTTTTTACTTTAAGCCCGGGGTAAACTTTAGGCTTAAACTTTAGCAAAAATAAAAATAACTAAGCCAAATATTTTTATTTTATTTTAATTATTATTGTGAGTGACTGCAGTAGTGGGCATAGGCCATTTGGTCTATGAACGAGTCATAGATTTCCAAAATCAGTTTTAAATGTATAATTTAATATTAGTGAGATTTTTATTTAAGTAATGTTCTAATTCTAGATGTTTGTAAATGCTGCATGATTTTGACGTGGTTTAATCAATGGCCGTGCGCGTGAACTTTGAACATTCATGTCGCTTTCAAACACTGGAGCGGCCGCGGCGCAGAGTTGCCATGGAAACGGCGCTGGACCACTGCGACTGGTAAGCAGGAAACTCCCTCTCTCGCTGTTGAGAATGTACTATCCGCTGCAGGCTCACTCATCTCGGCTCTGTCTGATTAACGTACAGGAAGTGAAACATTTTGCGCTGACGTTTCTCCTCTGCTGATCTCGCGGTTATTTTGGCGAATTTGTATGAAGAAAAAAAAACTACCACTTTATTCCAGGTTAACTAACAATGCTTGTAACGCGCGTTACTGACATTTGTACCAAGTAAAATATTACTTTTTTCCCCCCTGTAATGCCTTACATTACCGCGTTACAGCAAAAAGCAATGCATTACAGTAATTAATTACTTTTGTAACGCGTTACTCCCAACACTGATTGTTACAATGTTAGAATGTAATGTGATTTGACCGTTTTTTGCACATAATATGTAGAAAAGACTACATATTAGTTACACTATATTTGTTTCCATTGCCTTCGATATGAACATTGTGTAGGAAAACAGTTTTTAATAAATAAAGGCCCGGTTTCACAGACAGGGCTTAGACTAAGCCAGGATTAGACCATAGATCAATTAGGACGTTTAAGTAATTTTTATAAACATGCTTAGAAAAAAACATTACCGATGTGCATCTTAAAACTAAAAAGGCACTGATATATTTTTAAGATCAGTCAGTGCAAGTTTATTTCAGTGGAAACAGCTCAGACTTACATTTTAGTCTAGGACTAGTCTTAAGCCCTGTCTGTGAAACCAGGGGAATGAAGTTTTTTTTTTAATCCAAATTGATGCAGTAAATACCAAGATATACTGTTGTCATACTTGAGAAATTAGATAAATGCCAGGCAGTCTATTTGAGGCCCTGAGAGGACAAAGGACCTCTCTGGAAATTAACATTTGAACTCACCCTTGTGCACTATCGGGACCAAAGTCTCACCTCCGAGTCATCCTAATCTACATTTCATTCCCTCATCCCTCACCCCCTCTCTCACATAATCAGATCACCTGAATTCACCTAAGAAAATATATAGTTTAATGTGAATGATTATCACCGAGTATTATACATGTCAAGGTCAAGGTCATGGTATCTTTATTTCATACCCGCAGGTAAATTTGTTTTGCAGATAAAAAGAAGAATGTTTGGTATCATTTGAAATGTCTCAGTGCGACTGGTACAAATGTCTAATTTCCAAATAAGTAAAACAAAAGGTAATAAGGTTTTTAAGAGTTTAGAGAGAACTGGCACACAAAGGAAGGTGGTCTCCTGGTAAATGGTCTCATACCCCCAAAAGTTGTAACCTCTGAATGCAAATTTCCATTGTTAGCACATGTTTCCATGTGAAAGAGGTTCTGTCTATATAATGGAATGCAGCAAAGGGCTCTGAGCCTTCTGTTACTCGGATGAGCCCATGATGTTGAAGGACCTCAAAGAATTCAGCATCATGTATTTTAATGTTGGGTTCGCCTCTCTTCTCTTTATTCCAGAGCATTTGATGTTTTGTATCGATTATCTTTGAATTGATTATGAAATTGGCATGATACATTTACCTGACATAATAAATTGTTATATTTGATTATTCTAACCGTCTTTGACATTATTTTCATTAAAGAGTTAAAAAGAATAGTCAAACATTCGCTCACATTTAATGATGCACAGATATCATTACAAGCTTTTCATTTATGAAGTCAGATGAAATAACTAGGGCTGTCAAACGATTAATCGTGATTAATCGCATCCAAAATAAAAGTTTGTTTTTACATAATATATGTGTGTGTACGGTATATAATTATTTTCTATATATAAATACACACACATGCATGTATACATTCAAGAAATATTTGCATGTATATACTGTGTATATGTATTTATATTATATATAATTTATATTATATATAAATATTTTATATATAAATAACACATTTTTCTTAAATATATATATGAATGTTTGTGTATTTATATATAGAAAATAATTATATACCGTACACACATATATTATGTAAAAACAAACTTTTATTTTGGATGCGATTAATCACGATTAATCGTTTGACAGCCCTAGAAATAACGATATTCAAATGTATAGTATTTAATCAAAACATACTTTGCCACGAGAAAAGACAGTAACATGTAAAGACCTTCCACGCTGGTCAGATGCCGGACTTTGGGCCGATCGATTGCGAGCTTACACCGTATTGCCATTCAGCCAAAAAAAAAAAAAAAAAAAAATCCATATTGTCCCTCCCTATTTAAAGTATAGCTGCAGATTTTGGCACAGTTAAGGTCCAGTTCAAGGATGCTGCATTAGGTCTCTTTCTGTAATGGGTGATTTACATCGGACAAGAGACTTTTGGGTCAGTGTTGGAATGTGTTCCCATGTGTTGTGTGAGAAAAACTAAAATTTTAAAATTGCCAAAATTAGGGGTGTAAATGATGGACATGTCATCATAATACCATCTGATGTCGATACGATAGTTACTGATACCTCATAACTTGCCACGATACAATTATTATTTTTTCAGATTCAGGGGCCAATAGCCTCGTGGGCAAGTGCGTCGGTATGTAGCGCCGTTGTGCTTCGGGAGATCCGAGTTAAAGTTATTACAATTGCTAATCCTTTATTACATTTTTTTGTGGGACATCCAAAAAAAACATACATTTTAGTTTTTAAAGAAATAGGGAAAAATAAAATGTTGCAATTTTTTAAAATTCTAAAATGTTGCAAATGACATCATACACGTCATCATACATTGACTGATGAAAGCTCATTGACAACAGAACAAACATAATGAGGAATATAATAAGTAAGATTTCTGTCATGATGTGATTTATTAAGCGTTTATCTGCTAAAATGACTGAATTCTTTATCTCTGCATGTCTTTCTCATTTTATTATTAATGTTAGATTTTTTTTCTGTGGTCAGCTCAATTGATATGAACAGATATTATTAATATTAATCATATTAATTTCATTTTCAGGGATGACATTGAGTACAGGAATTCCATGATTAAATGGGCTTAAGAATCAACCGTTCTTGTAATACATTTTACTGTGATTTTTTGATTATGTAAAGTTTGTGTTTTTGTTAGCCTACAGTTAGTTGTTTTTATAATAAAATATTTAGAATAATATTTATTTTGAATAAAATATATAACAAATAATAATAATTAATAATTATTTGTTTATTTATAATTAAATAAAGTATATTTTACATTAAATGCCCATATGGTACGTACTGTTTGTAACAATAAACATTAAGGTAATAATATTAGCCTATCTATAAACAGTCTTTCATTGGCAAACACTAAATAAGCTTACAAAAAAGTTTTGGCACAGAGCTGCTGAGCTCATGTGCTCAAAATCTTGACTCGCCATTTATCTTCAATAAAATAACATAATTTGTCCCAAATCGTTATTAATTTAAACCAACGTCACTATAAGCCGGATGAGTGTGTAGGCTACATTTTCAGTAGGCTTATAGGCCTAAGTTTATTTGCTTTCGCTTTTACTTCGCTTTTCGCTAAAACTCTTTTACCCCTCTTTGTTCTTTTTTGAAGTGAACTTTTTGCGTGTATATGTACCTACTGTTTTGGACTGAACACACGAGAAGGGTCGCAGTCGGTGTGCTGTAGCTGTGAGTGAGTTTGTCCTAAACTCCCTGCGCTACTCCGGGATCCGCCATTACAGTTTCTACCGTGATAGGAGGAGATAACTTTTTAAATAGTTTAGACGTAAAAGGTCCTCATTGATATTATAACTGTGAAACTTTTAATGAACTTACCGTCACACGTGAAGACATTGTTAGATTTTGATTTGCCCAAAATGGTGTCTAGTCATCCGGAACGCTTTCGGTTTCACTGTTGACAGGAGAGTTCCTCTCAGACTGAACGTGATGACGTTGAGCTGCGTGCTCTCTGTAGTTCTCTCTGCTGCACAGGTCACTGCACTGGACTAGTGTCTAGGGATGCCACTTAAAAGTGGAATAATAAAATCGGTATTTATTAATGTCCAAGCAAAAATCTAAATTAATAAATTAGTTTTTAAACTGAAAGATGAATTGACATTGGGGCAGTGTGGGACAACTAAGCTCCAAAAGTCTTCTTACTACACAGCGTCTCAAACAAGTTTGCCTAAAAGCCTATTAGGCCACAGCTGGATTGTAAAGTTTTCTCAATCACATGAGTTCATGACCCTGATGTGACTGAGTGGGATATAGATGCCAAAGTGCAGGAATCCCAAGTAAAATAAATAAACAAACAAATACAAAACACAGTGTTCTGTTGATGTTTGTGATATAGCCTAGCCTATTCATACAATAAAATGTGGACTGATTATTTATTTTTTTTATTTATCAAAAAAAAAAAAATGTTCAGAGCTACTTTATATATCATTTTCAATAAATAGGACATCATGACTTGGAACACAATCATGTGTTAAAAGATGAACAAAATAACCATGGTTTCATATCGGCATAAGAAGTCTTTTGTAAATCCAGCCCCTGCAAGGGCGTAGATTTGGTTTGAACATTGGGGGGGTTGAAGTTTGGGTCTGCATATTTTTCATGTGATCATGGTATAAATTTTGGGGGGGGTTGTAATGCATAGATTTAAATATTGGGGGGGTTATCTCCCCCCCACAAATTACGCCCCTGAGCCCCTGAACATCAGAGGTTAACAGTGTTTCTTACAGAATAAGAGTAAGGAATAATATGTACACCACATGTGGGACACAATAAATACATAAACATGAAATATTGATTCAAAATATTTTTCACAGAAGAAAGTCATTCTGTCATAGTACGATAAATGCTTTAATTTAATCCATGAATGATATATTTTAAGAAATACATTTCTTTAATTAATACATGAAGTGCAGCAAGAAACCTGATCTGGTGTCTTCCTATTCAGTTTCACTACTAGTTAAGATTCAGATTTGGTTTTGGTATATTGATCCTATAGACCAACATGATCAACTAGCTTAATCTCGGACTATAAAACAAAAGCAACAATTTAGCAGATTGAATGATTCCAAAATCATTATGCCCGATGTATGAGCAGCTGTGACTAAATAAACCTCTGCTTAACACTAGAACTACCGGAATTCCATAACTACTAGAACGACCATAGCGGTCATTCTGACCGTTCGTACTTTGACGTTCATATGGCCGTACTGAACGTAATTTTCGTCATGTAATATCTATTGTACATGTTAACCTTTCTCTTTTCCAATGAAGCTTTTAATTCCTGTCGTCATAGCCCTTAAAACAAGCACAAAAGAAAGATTGCCCTGACAGGTGCTGCCTCTATTTGAGGAACATTTTGCATCAAAATAATATTTTTTTTCACCGCACTCACCACGTGAATAGACACGTACAAAAGTTAGGAAACGTCAAAGCTTCATACAGTTAGTACAGCCCTGTTTGTAAATAAGTTCAATAATCAATACAAAATCTAAAAATAAATGGATCTACAATGATAGATGATAAACAGGACACACAATTTTAATTCAAATGAATGTGAAAATGTACACACACAAACAGGCTAAGAAAAAAACGTGAACATTAGCTAAACAAGAAAACGAACTGCTTCAGAACGATTAGTTTCAGTGAACAAAAAATATTAACGAACAAAATCATGTTAACTGCCCATTTGAACGGTGCAAACATACCGCATCATTGACGCTAACGCGCACATTCCACACCGGTAAACGTCTCAGGTTACGACTGTAACCATAGTTCCCTGAGAAGGGAACGAGACGATGCGTCAATGACGCTTTGGGAACGCTCCTGCGTGATTGCGTCTGAAGCACCTATGTCAACTAGTCCAATGGCGAGAGTGGGCGTCACGGGCGGGTGACGTGACGACCAGGAAAGGATAAAGGACATCCGGTTTAGAACCGCGCTAGCTTCGAAAAGGGCCGAAGCAAGTCGATCACAGGGATGTAGTAAATATGGCAAAGTGACGCATCGTCTCGTTCCCTTCTCAGGGAACTATGGTTACAGTCGTAACCTGAGACGTTCCCTTTCGAGGGAACTCGCGATGCGTCAATGACGCTTTGGGAACGAGAATGCCCAACACGCCATACGAACCAGAACCTGTCTGTGTGAATACTGCACAACTAAGACAAGAGAACTGGAGAACCTGGGGAAGCACCCAGGTCGAAGTTGCAAAACCTTACGAATGTGAGCGGAGAGGACCAGCCTGCCGCATACCACACCCTACAGGGATATCTACATATATATAATAAGGCTTCTAAGCCGCCATACTCCTGTCCTGGTCTAAAATCACCACGGAGGAAACAACCAAAGGTCCCCCCCTTTCTCCCCCTCCTCAGGGAAATACCACCAAAAGGGACATGAAGGCACTAAGGCTGCCACGTACACCTTCAGTGTGGAAGGGGATAACCCTGCGGAAAAACAAGCAAGCAGTAACTCCAGCACTGTACCAATCGGGCAGTAACTGGGCCCGAGACCCGCAATATGAAGTGAAAACCCATCACTAAATACAAAGTTTCCTCGTGGAGAGAGCTCTGGAGTGAAGTATGGTCTCCACAACCTCAGTTGAGAGACCAAGTCAATGAGTTTGGCCCCCTCAGAGGCCAAACCCACAGGTTCCATATATCTGGGCTGGGGTGAAGGGTCGCCCCTCCCACTTAAAACCAAAGGTCCCTCCTGACTGGAATCTCCAAGGGAGAGCCATCGAGTAGAGACACCGGGTCTGAGAACCAATCAGACCGGCCAGTACGGTTCTACAAATAGTAGACTTATTCCGTCCCGGTGGACCTTCTCCAGAACTCCTTGGAGCAGAATAATCGGGGAGAGATGTACAGACGTAGCCTCGGCCATGTCCATACCACAACGTCCAGCCCCAAGGGAGCTGGGTGTGTGAGGGAGAACCAAAGTGGACCATGCGTCGTATCCTGAGACGTGAACAGATCCACTTGTGCCTGGCCATAAACCCCCCAAAATGTGCTCCACCACCTCGGTGTGGAGCCTCCATTCCCCGGGCCTCAGCCCCTGCCTCAACAGGATGTCTTCTCCTACATATTTATGTAAGAGACCACTGACGTGTTGTCTGTAAGGACAAGCACATGATGGTCCCTCAGGTCTGGGAGGAATGTCTCAACGCATTGAAGACTGCCATCATCTCCAGGTAATTTATGTGCCAAAAAGATGATGACTCCTCCACAGGCCCTGAGATGAGCGGCCTCCCAATACCGCTCCCCAGCCGGTGAGGGAAGCATCTGTCGAGATAGCAACTCGATGGCAAAGAGCTCCCAACACCGGAACCTGGGAAAGGAACCAGTATTTCCTCCATATAACCAAGGCGCGGAGACACTGCCGCGTGATCTTGATCGTACGAAGTGGGTTTCCCCTCGGGGAGAACCCCCTGGTTCTGAGCCACCACTGCGAGAGTCTCATATACAGTAGGCCAAAGGGTAACACATTGGACGCTGCTGCCATGAGGCCCAACAGTTTCTTAAACTGTTTCACAATACGTGACTGCTCACGTGAGACAGGAACCAATAATTCCTCCATATAACCAAGGCGCGGAGAAACCGCCGCGTGATCTTGATCGTACGAAGTGGGTTTCCCCTCGGGGAGAACCCCCTGGTTCTGAGCCACCACTGTGAGAGTCTCATATACAGTAGGCCAAAGGGTATCACATTGGACGCTGCTGCTTGAGGCTCAACAGTTTCTCGAACTGTTTCACAATGCGTGACTGCTCATGTGAGATAGGAACCAGTATTCCTCCATATAACCAAGGCGCGGAGACACTGCCGCGTGATCTTGATCATACGAAGTGGGTTTCCCCTCGGGGAGAACCCTCTGGTTCTGAGCCACCACTGCGAGAGTCTCATATACAGTAGGCCAAAGGGTATCACATTGGACGCTGCTGCCATGAGGCCCAACAGTTTCTCGAACTGTTTCACAGTGCGTGGCTGGCCTAGCTTCAACTCTTTTGTGGTTGCGAGGATAACAGCTACACGAACGGGCAAAGTATGGCTTGCATCGTGACTGAATCCCATAACACACCAAGGAAAGTGGTTCTCTGTAGTGGAGAAAGCACACTCCTCTTTGCATTGAGTCTCACCCCAATTTCTTCATCTGAGCGAGGATGACATCTCGATGCCGAACTGCTAACTGCTCCGATTCCGCCAGAATCAGTCAGTCATCGATGTAGTTCAGAATGCGTAGCCCTGCAGCCTGGCGGGGCCAGAGCTGCATCTACGCACTTCGTGAACGTGCAGGGTGATAGAGTTAGACCGAATGGAAGCACCCGATTATGGTATTCTTTGCCCCCAAAAGAAAACCTCAGGAATTTCCTTTGTTGAGGGAAGATGGAAGTAAGCACCTTTTAAATCTATTGTGACTATCCAGTCCTCGGATCTGAAAAGAGTCACAATCTGTTTGAGTGTGAGCATAATGAACTTGAGTTTCATGACTGCACGATACAACAGACGAAGATCTAAAAATGGGAACGCAGCCCCCCATCCTTTTACGGAACAATAAAGTAGCGGCTGTAAAACCCCGATTCTCTGTCGGGAGAGTACACCTGCTCTATAGCTCCCTTCGCTAATAGAGACTCTACTTCTTGCTCCATTACCAGAGCCTGCTCGGGATGTACTAACGCGAGTAGCACCCAGTTGTAACGAGGTGGAGGAAAACTAAACTGTATTCTGTAACCTCTCTCTATTATCTGCAGGACCCATGAAGATATATTCGGCAGATTCTTCCACTCTGTCAGAAAATCTACTAAGGGTACCAGTCTCTCGAGACTGGCCTCTGGTGTTATTGTAACAGCCACTTCGGTGACCTGAAGCATCCTGGCAGGAAACAACCGAACTGACTCTTTTTGAACTCCCCTCAGAGGGTGCGAGTTTGACACAGTGTCGTGGTGACACTGAGCCATGTGCTCGCTGGAAACCGCTGCGCCCCGAGACCAAGGGTGCGGGGTTGGCAGAACGGCCTCCTGAGGGCACCGAGGAGGGGCGGGCACCGTATAATGAGGTGTACACCGCTCCACCCCGGTCGGGGTTGCCCTCAGAGGTCTGACACCAGTGGCATCAGGACCTTGGCTGAAAACCTTTTTCACAGAAAAACAGTCCTCAGATCCATCTTCTGCTTTAAAGGCTTCTGTTGAGAATGCCATTCTGGTCCCCAATCTTTCTGAGGGGGAGCACAGGAAATTACACTCTGCCTGTACAATGAGTTTGTTAATGGCTAGAGCTGCTCCGCCCAGCAGCCCCAATTGCAAAGTTATAAACTCTAAACTCATTGTCCACAGAAGATTGAGATGTAGAATCTTCAATTCCCTTAACTCGATGCTCAGCACATCCATCTCCTCGGAGGTGGACAACTGTAGCACCAAATTATACCATTTAATTCCTCAAAATTAAATATAGAAAAAGATCAACCAGACAAGTTAACACGGTCTGGATGAATTACTGAACATATACATGAATCTAACTAATGAAAGTCAGAATAGCACATTTTAAATGCAGCCCACTTATTTAATTCCTCAGAATCAAACAGCAAAAAAAATCAACCAGACAATTTAATATAGTCTAGATGAAAGGCTGAATATATATTTATATATAGGCTTATATATAAAAAATAGTTTCAACATGCAATAAAATAATCATAAATTCATAGCTTGCAATACACAATTTTATTTATTTATTTTTTAATAAATGCATTGCATTTGCATAACCACTGGACTCTTATTGCAGTCTTTTTTTTTTAAATAAACAGTAGCATGGGGAAACTCCCGATAGTGCTACACACGTGGGTAATTTTCATGAATGACCATAGCCAGTCCATTATTATTCTTAATGCAGACCACGTAATCTACGCGCTGCCTCAGCACACGCGAGATCCGAGCCAAAGAATCTTTATTGACTTTCTTCCCTCGAGAAGAAAGCCATAAGGAGCAGAGCTAAACTCTCGATAGTGCAAATGTTACACGTCGGGAATTTATGAATGAACACTGTCAGTCCCCTTTTACTAGAGCTGACCGTGCATGCTCCACCCCCAAACAAACAACACATGAATCGCGTGAATCGAGTGCAGGGAGGAACACACGATCCACAGATGTTTGCTCCCCATACTCCTGTCTATATATATGGTCACCGTGATTTTGCCAAGTAAGACATGTTCCTGGATCAACATATTTTGTTGATCCTGGATTAACATTCCTGCCCCAAAATTTAGTCCTAACCCTATCCCTACCCCTAAACCTAACCCTACCCAAACTTTTCCCTAAAATCTGAGGGAAATGACAGGTGAATAACACTGATGTTGAAGCACCTCACCCTGGTTTTAAGCCTAAACTTGACATAAACTGTAAATTAGTTCTTCAAATCTGATTGGTTGATTGGAAAGTTGTTCCAGGATCAACAAAGATGTTGATCCAGGAACATGTAGTACTTGGTGAAATCACGTTCACCCTATATATATATATGCTTGTGGTTGTGGACTGCATTGATGTTCAACACATCTACCTCCTCGGAGATAGACTGCTGAAACACCGGGCTCTCTAACCAGGGCGGAAGAAGCCGCGGCGCGGGCTTCCGAACCAGAGAGAGAGCGCGCTGGATCCCCCGGGAAAAGGCAGAGAAAAGGCGGAGCCCGTCTCTAACCCCTCCGCGAGATCCATTTGCGAACTAGTGATGTGCGATACCACTGGTTTCCTATCCGATCCGATACCAAGTAAAATGAAGGCGAGTATCGGCGATACCGATCCGATACCGATACTTTGCCCAAAAATTACTGTTTGGGAAATTAAAGTAACAAGTAGTTACTTAGATTTCCGTTATTGAATTGATGTGCGATTATCTCAGGGACACATTTTACTAAAATAAAGTAAATAAATAAGTAATGAAATAATTAAATGACCAAAATGTCTGCAATAGTTCAGCTTGGAGTAAAATGTGTCCCTGAGATAATCGCACATCAATTCAGCCGGCCCAGATTTAGTTAGGTAAGGTTATCTGCAGAGTAGATCATTTAAATTACATTGACAAGGCTGCATTGGACTTTACAGTACGTTTGCCAGGAAAAGTATTTGATAGGTAAGAAGACAGATAATATTGTATCAGTAGAATAATACTCAGTTGACTTTCAAAATGGAGTTCACTTTTAAAATGAAAATTCTGTCATCATTCTCACCCTCATGTTGTTTCAAACCTGTATGAATTTCTTTCTTCTGCTGAACAGAAAGGAAGATATTTAGAAGATTATCAGTAACCAGACAGTTTTTGGGTCCCATTGACTTCCATAGTATTTTTTTTCCTACTATGGAAGTCATTGGAAGTCATCTTCTAAATATCTTCTTTTCTGTTCAGCAGAAGAAAGAAATTCATACAGGTAAAACAACATGAGGGTGAGAATGATGACAGAATTTTCATTTTAAAAGTGAACTTCTCCTTTAAGAATTCAGGGAACTGCCGTTGTTTAATCATTGTCACTAAAACCCAAGCCCCCAAAATACAGCCACATCGCCTCATTTTCTCCCTAGTCTGTACCTGGATAGTGCCTGCCTGCTGCACCAAAGGACTCTGAAAGCGATGTCTGTCTCGCCCTAGCAGCACCTGTACCTCTCCTTTCCTCCTCCTCTGACCGCCTCGTCATGACGTCGTCATATTCTGTCTTGTGATTTATATGTAGATGTTTGATTTGGTTTGTGGTATTACCACAGTACCTGACTGTTTTGTTACACGTGTCACAAACCGCATCGTTTGAGTTTATGGAAGTGAAGTAGCTCCACACATAACTTCGCTTGCGTTCAGCCATTCCGCCGGACTGACAGCGTGACTGAACAACATGTGCCAGCGGACTGAGTGGCTAGCGTGCTCTGCAGTTGTACAGTGCCATATTACGCTCATGACTTGGCAGGCGGAAGAACAAGTAGTTCCGACTAAGTTGGCATTATTCAGATAAACGAGGGTAATTGTGGTTACTTTCCGCTGTATTTCTATTTCCAATAAACTACATATTTGCTCCAAATTACTGAAATATCGATATTTTGATAAGATAATCGATTCTAGAACATACAAAGCTGGTATCGGAGATATCGATATTTTAGTATCGATCCGCACATCACTATTGCGAACCCCACAATACCAGCTTCCGTGCTGCCTCGGCAACACAGGGCCGGTACTGCGAGGAACGCGAGCCTGAACACCCTCCTCAAAGAGTGACAAGCGGGAACGGAGCGAGTAAAGCAATAGTAACTCGCAATGCTCGTAGTCAGCGCCCTCGAGCGCTGACAGATCATGCTCCGTTCCAAACAAACAACACATACATCGTGTGTATCCCCACCCGTAAAGAAAGAGGGCAGGGAGAAACACACGATCTAAGGTTGTTTGTTCGCCATAATATCTTATTGCTTTTGACTGATATAGAGACAGACAACAATAAATAAAACAGACAGTATAACACAGAGCGCTTGCTGAGGCACAGAAGCTAGCGCGGTTCTAAACCGGATGTCCTTTATCCTTTCCTGGTCGTCACGTCACCCGCCCGTGACGCCCACTCTCGCCATTGGACTAGTTGACATAGGTGCTTCAGACGCAATCACGCAGGAGCGTTCCCAAAGCGTCATTGACGCATCGCGAGTTCCCTCGAAAGGGAACACCGCCTTTCGCGTGCAGCTCCCACACACATTGTGACATTTGATACATCTCCTTGGTTTTATTTTGTTTGCAGTTCCTCCAGTTGTATGGCTTTTGATTCCATGTTGTCGGAGTGAAGTTCGCTCGCCAGTCGTATGATGAAGTCCCTTAGTATGGCAATACCTCTGCGAAACTTGCAATGTAGCGGACTTATGATAACGCGTGCGGTCAAAATGACCGTTATGGTAGTTCTAGGTAGAAATAGTCAGAACTGTTGTGTGTTTTATGATTTTAATAAAATAACAGTGTCAGAATAAAATATACACATATTTAGGAAAAGTCAGAGTCCTACAGCCACATTTATTTTATTTTAACAAAGTTATTACATTGTAAAATTTAAAAACGGTCAAAATGACCGCCTTGGGAGTTCTAGTGTTAATTCATGGTTTTACTGCTGAAATTAAAGGCCTACAAAACAATCATTGCCTCTCTTTCAAAGTTTCAAACTTTAGAACAACTTTATTATTGACATACCATTCAACACCACTTTAAAGCTCCAATATGTAGGAATTTTGTAATAAAATTTCCAAAAATAACTTGCACAGTGTGATATATTTCCTCCAGTTGTGTACTTACAATACCTCAAAAGTCTCCAAAGATTTTTTATTTCAGAGAAATTCCGATTTTAAATAACTGGCCGTCCCGGAAAAGAAATGTCGCGCCGCAGTGACGCAATGTCCGCTCACTCCTTTTTTCCGTTTTATATTCCACCACACCGGTTTTTTTTTTTTTTTTTTTTTACAACAACTTTATTGAGGTTTTTTTCTTATCACAATAAACAATAAAGACGTCTGACAAAGAATAAAAAAAAGAATAAAATAAAAAATATGACCCACCACACCGGAATATCGCATGGTCAAATGCGGAAGTGGTGGTTAAAGCGTTATAGCCATAGACTGTATGGTTATAGCTGTTATGGATCACGATTACTCTTTGGCGAGTATTGAAGTGCCAACAAAACGAAAGCGTCCATATTCGGATACACGCGGAGTCACGGACTGTGTGACAAACGGAGGAATAAAACCCGGATAAATATCGGCAGGCGTTTTCGAGATGGAGAGAGCTGCGCGACAATCTTGGACTTGACAGAGACGATCTGCTCTCGCGAGTGTATTGTAGACAGGTAAGACATGCAACTGTCAATAATAGCACTTATAAACAAAGTTATATTGCTCTTTGTACTTTGGTAAGGCTTTTTATCACGTGTGGTGACCGAGATTATGGCAGTACAATTAAATACAATCGGATGTTAAAAAAAATATTTAGTCATTACTTGCAAATGTTCGTTCAAATTTACTTTTAGGTATTGGTTTGAACACGTTAAACAACACGGCATTAACCATAAAAACGTAAAACTGCACAACATTAACCAAACAAATCATTTGACAAATAGCTGTATGTTGTAACGGGATAATATAGCATAACATTTCACGTTCCTTGCAGTTCATTAATTATGATGACATAAAATAATACGATCAGACATACAGGTAATACAAAAACGAATAAATTACCTCATCCGTGATCATGATTCATTAATTCCATGTAGATATATCGCTAGATGGTGAAAACGCATTAAAAACAACATCTCCCATCGTCACCTCCTTCATAGCGTCATCAAGCTTCGCCTTTGTTATTGTTGGAAACTGCGCCCTCTTGTGGTCAAATACCAAAGTCACATACTGGAGCTTTAATGTATATAGCTTCAGATTAACCCCTTAACCCCTCACTCCCCATTTTGAGCATAGATGAAAATGTATTTAAACTTAAATAATCATTGGAATTCAGACCTATAAGCTTGGTCTCTTTTTAAAGAAGACTATTAGAAGCACTTCAAAAATGAAAGTGTAATAAAGTTAGATAAGTTTACTGTAAAACAAATGTATGTTACTATAAAATTACTATAAAATCAAAGCCATATGTTGTGTTCAAAAATTGAAGATGATATCTCAGAAAGTTATATGAGATTAAAAAGTTCCTCCGATATAAAGTTCCTATGAGATTTTGTTTAGGTGCTGTACCTAAAATAGTCACCAGGTGGCACTCATATTCCACTGATGCGTTCTTCTGTTACAAATTAATACATTTCTGTCATAATATCACTTCTATCACAGAACAGTCACCAAATATGGAACATTGAGCTCAGACCTTTCCAACAGTATGTGCTTTGTGACGATTAGATTTTTTTTTTTTTATAAAATATTTGAAATAAATGCTGTAGGGAGAGGAGCACTAAATGGATTAAAATGACTGTTTCCATGGTAATGCAATGTCCGATTTCATTCTCTCTGTCTGCTTAGTTCCCGTTTGCCTTTGTTCTTATTTGTCTCCTAGGTTACTCATTACCCTCTTGTTTGTTACTATGGTTACTCAGTAGTTCCCTTGTTTGCTTCACATGTGTTTATCCAACTAGCTTTGTTTGCTCTTAGTATTTATATGCCTGTGTTTCAGTTCTTGTTAACATTTGTGCTTAGTATGGTTATGGTTTATCCTCTGTTTATTCCTGTATTTTGAGTTAGTTTAATTGTTGATAAATTCTATTGCATCTATCTTCTTTGCCTTAATAGCTTACCTACACCACAACTTGTAATACGTGACATGGGCTGAGGTGGGTTTTATTTTTTCCCAGCAAGATTTGCCAAATACAAACAGAACATTATCTTAAATAACTTTCTTAACTTTTTCTTAAAGGAATTGTTCACCCAAAAATTAAAATGATCCCATAACTTACTCACACTCAAGCCATAGGTGTATATGACTTTCCTCTCTCAGCAAAACACAATCAGAGTTATATAAAAAAAAAAATATCCTGGCTCTTCCAAATTTTATAATGGGAGTGAATGGGGCTCAAAATGTTTAAGCCCAAAAAAACGCATCCATCCATCCATCCATCCATCCATCCATCCATCCATCCATCCATCATAAAAGCACATTCATCCATCACAAAAGTAATCCACCTGGCTCCAGGGGGGTAATAAAAGCCCTCTGAAGTGAAGCAAGAAAATATAGAATTTAAAGAATAAAAAAAGAATTTATAACTTTATAAACTATGATCACTGTCATCCGGTAACGGCTTTATGCGAGTCTAGTTCCGGTGGAAGAGTGACCTCTGACCCGACGCATGACGTGTTGATGAATGCGGAAGAGCAAAGGATAGAGCAAAACAAAACACCGGTCACGAATTCAAAGTCTAAAAAGAGAATTTTTAAAGAGAAATGTTGGAGGAGCTTGAGTTTGTTTGAACTGCGTCTCTCACCTAAGCTTACGCTACTCCTACATCCTACGTCATGCGTTGGGTCAGAGGTCACTCTTCTGCCAGAACTAGACTTGCGTACGGAGCAGCACCTGTTTTTTGGGGAATCACCTGTTTTTAAATGAATCACAGAACAGAGAGTCTACTGGCTCAAAAGAGAACTACAGAGCTCGTAATAAAATAAATTTATCACAAACTGACAGCAAAGACATTTATAATGTTACAAAATATTTAATATTTTACACAGTTTCCACAATAAAATATGAAGCAGCAGTTTCAGAAAAGTTTCTTTAGCAGCAAATCGTCACATTATAATGATTTCTGAAGGATCATGTGACACTGAAGACTGGAGAGATATGATGCTGAAAATTCAGCTTTGCATCAAAGGAATAAATTACATTTTAAAACATTTTTTCAATTGAAAACAGTTATTTAAAAATGAAATAATATCTTACAATATTACTAGCAGAAATTGTATTATTTCTTATTTTTCACTTTGATTTTGGGATGAAAATCTTTTGCGAGATTCACCAAATTTAGAATATTCCCTTCAATTTAGAAATATATTTATACAGAAATTATATATGTATATAAGAGAGAGCACAGAAAAAGCTCATCATTTACATAGATACATTTGTATAGTGTGGACCTGCAGCTGCATCCTGTGTGTGTGTGTGTGTGTGTGTGTGTGTGTGTGTGTGTGTGTGTGTGTGTGTGTGTGTGTGTGTGTGTGTGTGTGTGTGTGTGTGTGTGTGTAAGAAAATCTTCACGGCTCACTGCAAACTCAGAAACTTCTGCACCATCTGATGAACATCAGTGACATCCGTTTTAGTGAAATAATCACACTTACAGCATAATCATAATCAATCTAGCAGCCATATCACCCTGGTCTCTACTGAAGCTAAGCAGGGTTGAGCCGGGTCAGTACTTGGATGGGAGACTCCTGAGAAAACAGGTTTCTGCTGGAAGAGGTGTTAGTGAGGCCAGCAGGGGGCGCTCACCCTGTGGTCTGTGTGGGTCCTAACACCCCAGTAAAGTGACGGGGACACTATACTGTCAAAAGAGCACCGTCCTTCGGATGAGACGTTAAACCGAGGTCCTGACTCTCTGTGGTCCTTAAAAATCCCAGGATGTCCTTCGGAAAGAGTAGGGGTGCAACCCCGGCATCCTGGCCAAAATTGCCCATTGGTCTCTGTCCATCATGGCCTAATCATCCCCATATACTGATTGGCTTCCTCACTCTGTCTCCTCTCCACCAGTAAGCTGGTGTGTGGTGGGTGTTCTGGGGCAATATGGCTGCCATTGCATCATCCAGGAGGTGGTGTACATTGGTGGAGGTCGAGGAGATTCTCCACTTCTATGTAAAGTGCTTTGAGTGCTGAAAAGCGCTATATAAATTTAACAAGTTATTTTTATTATCTTATATTTTCATTTCCCCAAAGACATTGAGGGATGTTTATTGAACCTTTTTGAACCTTACTGAACTTTCTTAAAGACGAAACCCCACAATATTAAAAACTTCAGTTCATAACTTGCTCAAACGTTTTTTCACAAAGCTGAGTTATTTATAAGCACTGAATCAAATAAGCCTCAGTGAAACTCGAAGTGTGTCCTGAAACTCACATTTGCATGTGCAAGAGTCTCAGAACAGTGTCTCCAGTGACCATGATCAAACCCCAAGAGCTTTGTTTACAAGAAATAAAGATTTACAACTGAAACCACTGTAACTGTTCAAAACGGTATCAAACATTTGACCTCTGTTGGGATTAAGGCTTTTGAATTATGTTTTTGACAAATACAATATGTTCTTCAGCTTTATTTAGTGTTACAGCAAGCACAAATGAGTACAATATTGTCATGCACTAGCAGAGGCTCTTTGTGTTGGTATTGCTATATATATTGGAGCTGCTTCTTTTTGTTTAATACATTTAGATGTTGTGTTTCTATTTTAGCGTATTTGGACTTTTGCAAATAGTTTTGCCTCACTTTTTAATTTCATTGATAAACATTTATACACTGAAAAAAATGATTCATTGAAATTAATCAATTTTTTATCGTAAGTGGTTGCATTCAATTGATTTTATCTACATTTAAACAAATGTATTAAGCTGAACTAAAATTGATTAAGTTCAACTTAATGCATTTGTTTAAATGTAGATAAAATCAATTGAATGCAACCACTTACGATAAAAAATTGATTAATTTCAACTAATCATTTTTTTCAGTGTACAGTTATCACATAGGATCTCAATGTATATGAATCAATATGTACAATTATGTATTTACAATTAACTGATTAAGTATTTTACATCACTGACGCATTTTAAAAGAAATATAGTGGTTCCCTCGACAAAAACCCAATAGGATTTCGGATTATTGCATGCAAGAATTATAAACTTTTGTTGGTCACAGAGATTATTTTCTGCAATAATCCAAAAAACCAAATGAGAAATTGGGTTTTTGTCAGAGAAACCAGTTAAATTCTGTGTTAGCCTACAAAAATACGTCATCACTGCAGCTCTCTATGGGACCTTGCTTTAGTTTGAAATACTTCTTAGAAAACGTTTAGTTATGACAGTATGGTTGATGGTTGAAGTAAATGGAGTAAATGCTGCTCTAATTGCCATGTAGATTTACATATATAGCAGCACTTTGCATTGGCAGATCAAGCTTCAGTGCTTTTAAAGAGTGCTTTGAAACGAGTTTAACACAGAGCAATATCTTCACCATCACAGAACAACAATGACTCTCATCATCATTTTTATCTCGATGCTTGCAGTATTTTATCAGGGTTTGTATAACTAGTCTAGATGTTTATTGCATAAACTAGCATGTGTCATACTTTGGTCTCTCATGGTATATCTGACTCTTTTAGAGTGCAGAGGACAGGTCACCATCACTCAGACACCGTCAATAACAGCAGCCCAACCAGGACAAGACGTAAGAATAAACTGCAAAGCCAACAGGCCGGTGCATCTTAATGACCACATGGCTTGGTACTTCAGGAGATTTGGAGAAGCTCCTAAGCTACTCGTAAACAGAGCCATAAACCGCTTCCCTGGAGCTCCATCTAGATTCACAGGGAGTGGACACGGAGCAGACTTCACTCTGACCATCAGTGGAGTCCGGACTGAAGACGCAGGACATTACTTCTGTCAGAGCGACCACACTGGTGCAATAATCACACTGTGATAAAGAGCTGTACAAAAACCTCCGTCACACTGAACGGATACAGCTGAGAGACTCTGCAGATGCTCATACATCACACACATGCAGCAAAACTAGACATTCACCTACCCAATAAAAGAGCAGTTTGATCTCTTCAAAGGCAACAGAATTACGAAATTACATATACTCTCAGAAAAAAAGGTACAAAAGCTGTCACTGTGGCGGTACCTTTTTAAAAGGTGTACCTATAAAGAGTGCATATTAGTCCCTCAAAGGTACTGGTACCAAAAGTGTACATATTAGTTCCAAAAGTGTACATATTAGTACCTAAATGGTACATATTAGAACCCTTTTGAAGGGTACTGACCCAGTGACAGCTTTTGTACCTTTTTTTTCTGAGAATGTATATGATGTACTTAAGTCTGATTTAAGTGGCTCAAAAAGCACTCTTAATTTAAAATAAGTTTGCAAACCATTTTTTGCACAAGTATAAAGGGAAAAAAACAAGAAGACTTTAGTTTCATTTATATTCTATTATAGTATTTGTTAATATTTTGAATGAACTTTTATTTTCATATTTCTTATTATAAATGTATATACATTTTTACATTTTAGTTGAAGGTTTAGTCATTTTTATTGTGTGCTTTAGTCATCTTCTATTTTTTTATTAAAATATTTCTAGAGAGCTTTATTTTTATTTCAGTTTTAGTTTTAATAAATAATAATCCTTCTTCTTTAAAACTTCTTGTTTAATACTTCTACTTATTTCAGTTAGCAGCGAAGGCAACATTACTAATTGTCATGTGAACAACTAATATTTATATTTCGCCCAGTTTCACAGACAAGGCTGAAGCCCCAGACTAAAATGCATGTTTGAGCTGTTTTAACTGAAAGCAACTTGCTTGTAAATATATCAGTGCCATTGTTTTGTCTCAAGATGCACATAAGTAATGTTTTTTCTAAGGCACGTTTAAAAAAAAAAAAAGCTATTTAAATGTCCTAATTGAACTGAGGCCTTATCCTGGCTTATTCTAAGCCCTGTCTGTATAACCATGACTTTATTTTAGATTTATTTCAATTACTATTTTGGACCCCCTTTTAACATTAAGTGTCTTTAACTAACAATTGTTTTTGTTTTTTTCTGAAATAACACAAAATGACTCAAAGACAAACACAGTATTATTTATTTTATTTCAAGCACAACAGAACATCATAGCATGCTCTTGTGTGAATGAACTCAGAAGAGAGCCATCAGCCAGAAGGATGAAGCAGAAGCCAGAGGAGAGACTGAGCGCATCTACTGATCTGAACACTGATCTCTCCTCAGATGTGCAGTGACTGCAGGCTGGCCGCTCCGTGTGA
Organism: Vimba vimba; assembly: GCA_022828995.1. NCBI lineage: Eukaryota > Metazoa > Chordata > Actinopteri > Cypriniformes > Leuciscidae > Vimba > Vimba vimba. The sequence goes on along the minus strand of CM040817.1, from coordinate 53,163,536 downwards.
CCTCACAGCTCACTGAGACGCTCTTCATCCACTCCTGCTCAGAGAGAGTCAGGCTGCTGCTCCAGCTGTACAGAGCGTCCTTCTGCAGGAGCCCAGCGCTGCTCTCCTGAGCCCTGCTGCTCCCGTCCACCTTCCAGCTCAGGCTCCAGTCTGACGGCCAGCCCTCGCTGGCCACGCACAGCAGTGTCGCTGTGTTCAGAGAGGAGATCTCTGCACTGGACGGGGGCAGGATGATCACTTTAGGAGGAGTGTTGCCTGAGAGAAGAAGAGCAGCGGGACGACAACTCGCTTAACAAACATCTTCAATATATTAGAGGTTAAAGTGACAGACAACATTCTTACCATCAGTTTAAACAGACAAAGTAATATAATAAAAGGCCACTTAAGTGCACTTAAAGAGAGACACTTTCATGACTATGTTTCTAAACACACTTAAGTATGCTTTAAAGAAGTACAGTTATTTTGATGTATTGAATAATGTACTAAAGAACATTTAGAGTACTTCATTATAATAACTCTAGTGTGTTATTCTATATTACATTACAAGTTAATATATTTTAAATGTACTAAATTGCAGCTTCATCTTTACAAATGTGTAATCACAAGTATATTTAAATATATGATGGACATGTTTCAATAGAAATTACATTATAATATATTTTAACCATATTTCAAAGACAATAGAAGTAATTATGAAATTACATATAAAGATGTAATTAAGCCTAGCTTAAGTAGGTTAAAAAGCACTCTAAAGTTTAGCTAATTGCATTTCATATGAACTTAAGCCATAATATTTTTTTTAAATAACATGCTATTAAGTGTCTGAAAACGTAAATTTTGTTATTTTGTAAGTATATGTTAAAGCAGATTATTATTTTGTAATAAGTACTCTTAAAAGTATCCTAAATTGCACTTTTTTTTCCAGAAGGGAGCTGGTGTAAAATATATTTTAAATTGTATTGTTATAATTATACATTTTAAATTATTTTAAAATACATTTTAAAGTTTAAATGAGAAATTCTACATAATGTATTACAATATGTTTTTCAAACCAACTAATTTATATTTCATAAATGAGTTTTACAATTATTTTATTTCAAAGTTGAAAATCTATAATATAGTACATTTTGAATACAGGTATGTTATGGGTATTTATGTATATATGTACAGTATGTATGTACGTATTGATTTATTAATTTATATATTTATTCTAGTATGTCACATTAAAAAAATATATACATTCTTCTCATGCTCTTATAGCATGTCAATATTTATCAAATGAATCTCTTTTCTTGGTGAAAATGTTCAAAACGTTTTTGTAGTTAAGAGTTTTGTAGTATGTGTCTGTATTATCAACTCTCACATTTAAACCTGTATTTGCATATGAAATAGATTTTTTTTTGTTCCACAAGACAAAGTAAAACATTCAATTTATAATGTTATAAAATCTATGACTAAATATGACAACACTGTACTGAATTAAAAATGATTTATTTATTCACTTACTGCCAACATCCAGTCTGGTGCCGCCGCCGAAAGTCCATCACAGTGATACAAACTAATAGAGCAGATGTACAAAAACCTCCTGAACGCTTCAGTAACTGCACTGTTCACTGCATCTCCAAAACAACATCTTTCATTTGATTTAGTGTTGTGGTCGATTACAGTTCGATTAAAATAATAATAATACACATTTCATTTTTTAAAAAGAAATATTTCATAATATATGATTCTACATTTAAACATTGCAATCTAAACTCCAGTTGATTCACTGTGTTCAACTACTGAATGTTTATTAGAAATCATCAGCATATAGGAAACTATTGAGAAATATCAGATGATACTGACAAATTCTTAATAAGTAGAGAAACTAAATTAAATATCTTTTAAAACTGAATTCATTTATTTAAATCAGTGTGACACACTTTCTCCTGAAAGGAAGCTGCTTTGAATATGTGCACCAACTCTTTGTTTAAGACGGACTGTCCGCCGGTCAGGACTGTAAACAGCAGGTCTCGTCTCTTCTCACTCATTCTCAGCAAAGATGACTGCAAACGCTCTGATTATCTGCTCTCTACTGCTTTCTCTTGCTGGTGAGATTAGTGTTGAGTATTCAGAGCTTTTTCAGAAGTGCTTTATAAATGTTGTATCATTCTTCTCATGAATTGTGTGTTTGACTGTAACACTGACTGATGTGCTGTGATAGCAGGTTGTTTTGCTGAGATCATTCTGACTCAGAGTCCATCCGTGAATCTGGTGTCTGTGGGAAGCAGCGTCACTCTCAACTGCGGGTCCAGCAGTACTGGTTTAACATCCAGTTTAGCCTGGTATCACCAGAAACCCGGACAAACACCCAAACTCCTGTTCTCTAGTGTTGGTAGCAAAGTGTCTGGAGTTTCTGAGAGATTCACTGATGGGAGATCAGGAACAAACTTCATGCTCAATATTAGAAATGTCCAGCCTGAAGATGCAGGAGATTATTACTGTCAGCAGCATTCTGAATTGCCATTAACACAGTGATACAGAGCCGTACAAAAACCCCTTCAGTGAAAGAGGAACTCCTGATTTAGACACACACACTGCACACATAATACACTATTGGAGCCGGTTTTTAAATTTCTGAACAGAAAAACAATTTCTGGGGCCAGATTCACAAAACATTCACTGTTAAAAAATAAATAAGTTGAGTAAACTTATTAAAAAAAAAATAAGTCAACCAATCGCATTCAACTTTTTAAGTTAACTCAACTAATACCCAGTTAAAATCTACTTAAAGCAACACCATGTAGTTTTTCAACCTTCATACAGGGTCCCCGCGGATCCTTAAAAAGTCTTAAAACGTCTTAAATAAAATTTACGTTTTTTAAGGTCTTAAAATGTATTAAATTTCACTAATTTTTGAAGAGTGGCATTAAATTTCATCTGGGCGGCATTAAATTTCATCTGGCGGAGTTTCTCCTTTTGTCGGGAGAAACTACCGGTATTTTCCATTTAACCAATGCACGTCCCTGTCTAAAGACAGTAAAAAGTAGCGTGTGCCTATTGCACAGGCATCACACACCATTCAGGGGGCAGTACGTGTTTTCCGTAGGCCTGTCATAGAAACAGACGAAGAAGTGTAGTGGCAGACGCGAGCTAAGATGGGGAAGTGCAAATTTAATGATAACTGGCTCAATGATGAGAAATATAGGGCTGCAAAAGCCCTTGACGCGCATATGAAAGGGGAGAAGCACAAGCGCGACAGTCAGGCAACAACTGTCCCCATTCAGCTGTTTGCCTACATCGAGATTTTTAATCCAAAGAGTCAAGGATAGTCTATCTACATACGTGACTTTCACGTTTCCATGGTAATCAGTCACTCGTGCATCACGCCCAAATGCACGCAACCGCGCGGCCGCGCCGAATAATTTTCATAGAGGTCGCAATGAGTTCAAAACGGCAAAAAAACCTCTTCACTCCTTATTCACAAAAAAGTCAAGCACTGCAAGTAAGTTGTCATCTATAATTCATGTGGTATTCGAATTGTGTTGCACAATGCGGATAACTCAGCCTATTTCTCTTGTTGAATAATTAACAAGTTTTGTTGTAAATTTAAAATATTCACTAACTGTTTTTATTCGTAATATCTTTTATTTTCACAGATATATTATCGAAGCCCTTCATATTAGAATAAACATGGTGATTGTTAATGCTGAATTTGTATTTTCATGCATTAACAGCCACTATCTGCTTGAATCAGGCAGTAACGTTAGGTTAGATCATGTTTACCATAATTTGTTAACACTTTACAATTAGATAAAAATTTGTCTACGTTTGTCTAAAAGTTGTCTACAAACTAAGTTCTCTTGAAAAAGCCTAACTAGAAAGTTTGAAGTAGTTTTAAAAGATTTGCAATTGGAAAGTTTTAGTAAGACTCTGCTAGGCTATTAAGGAAATGTAATTTTGCCAAAATAACAACTTTTATTTTAAGTAAATGTTATTTTTAAATCAGCTTAATTCAGTGTGATTTTACCATATTATCATGCTTAACACTGATCATTTGAATAATTGTAATGCAATGATCAGATGCAGATATCTAAATCAGAGAATATAACGTTAGGTTTGGGCGGTTGGCCGGTGGATTATTTATTTTTAACAGTGGATTCGAGTGACTAAGTGCACCAGATTAATGAATTTATCTTTAAAATGTACAAAATTTTCTTTTTATTAGCTTACTTTATTAACTAGTAAAATACATGATCAGGATTTTACCATAAGTATATAAAGTATAAGTATACTTTTTTTATAGCCTATAAAGTATACGGTATACTGAACATCTGCATTTCTTTCTTTCTGTTGTATTGCTTTAAAAATAAATAGCATTTTAAGCCAATTAAAGGTGCTGTATGTAGCTTTTCAACCAAAACAAATCATTTTTTTATTGCCTGTGTGTGAAGGGGTTGTAATCTCACATTAAATTTATCCACTTTGCGGGTTTTGCTATTACCTCTGAAAGCAAGTATTCTTATTTTTATGTGAAGGTCCCGGGTCGGATTTACCGCCAGTGACGTCACCTGCATGCGCGCTCCCGAGCCTCTCGCCTCTCGCCTCGTCTAGCCTACTGACTTTGCACTCAACAGCGACGACACTGCAACTTATGACATGGACTTATGACTTATGCAACTTGTGACATGTCTGATAACACTAAGAAACGACCTGCGCCCAGCAAAACACAGACTCCAACACAAACTCCACATATTGATAAAAAACAACAAAAAACGTTTTTTCTGCTGAAGCTCGTAAGGCCAGACGTGAATCGGATGAACTTCGGGTAAAAAACACGGATCAACATCGGCAGGGCATTTGAATAATGGAGAAACCTTATCTACAAACCTAGAATATACATTTCCTGAAGAAAATGTGAAGTAAGCTTGCAGTGGGGCAATTCCACGCAATACAATACCATGGCATTGAGTTGGCGTTATGGATGTGACAGTTTTGCGTGGAATTGCCCAGTGGCAAAATTCGGCACGGTTGATAGGATCCATACTTATCATGGTACGAGCATGGAGCATTAGTTCAACGTCAAGCTGATAAAACTAGCCTATTATTTTAACGTTGCAGTGGGAGTTTACCTGAGTTTCCAGCATGTTGTGGGATGCTTTGTGTGTTACGTCCGGTTGCGTCTCAGTCTGGCCGGTACCCACAGTGCTCGCTCATAAATTCGAGCACGCGTAAGAGCACGCGCTTGTAAACTTATTGGTTGCAATCTGAAACATCACAGCTAGAGGCCGCTAAAAACTACATACAGCACCTTTAAGGAAAAACCTGTCAACAAGCCTGAAAAAAGAATTGGTAGTTATTCTGTCCCCCTCACTTTTGAAATGATGGCTAGGCTACGGCCCTGAGGCTAACATTACAGCCGCGTTGTTGTCTTTGGGGCACCATTTTACATTCTCCCCAACTAATACACTGAAGGCTGAAATGCTGTGGGTTTTGCACACGGTTAGCCGACATCACTCCTATACATCCAACGAAGACATGAGCACTTCAGGGCAATGTTCCCTGAGGAATGTGCAAAAACATTTAGTTGTGGCAGGGACAAAACCTCTTCTCTTACTCGATTTGGACTTGTTCAGTACATAAAAAGGGGACTTCTGTCAAGTGTGAATCAAGGCAGCTTCGTTGTCATGTTTGACGAAAGCATGAATTGGACCACCAAAGGCTATTAAGACTATTTGCACTGTTGCTCAAATACAAATGTGCTTTGTTAACCTGAACACCCTAGAGTGTCATTTTTATATATATTTTTTTTTCCATGGTAATGGTCTTAATTTTTATTCTTGAAGGTCTTAAAAAGGTCTTAAAAGTCATTAAATTTGTTGATCAAAAATGTGCAGATACCCTGTCATAATATATTTCCAAGACCCTTGTGATGGTACACCGACTAACAATAGGTTGAATGACACGTCTGCTAAGCCTGACGGGGTCTGTATCGCTTTTACTGGCACTACGGAACTTCGGGGTTTGGGTAGTAACCCAAGCACAAAAAGAACTACAAAATTTGACTGCTTTGTAACTCACTTCCCCCACCCCCCATTTTCTCAAATTCGGACATATAGCGTGTGGTATAGCGTGTGTATGTTGTTGTCATGGCCGAAGCAGCAACGAAACCGAAGAAGGCAAAGGTTTTGTCGGAGGAGACTAGGAATAGAAAAAGGGAGAGTGACAAAATCAAAGGCTGATGAAGCAGTCGATTCTGTTCCCTACCGGAATTCCTATTCCCCCTCAACGAGCCGTGTCTGCTGACAGCGCATGCGTCAAAGCCTTAATAAACCTTAATAAATCAAAGCCTTAATAAACATTACATTGAAATCGTTAATAACGTTTTAAATTTTAAAATAAATAATCTGGATTGAATTGACATGGGGAAAAACTTGCTTCTAATAAAACAAAAACAAAAAAAATCAAAATAAAAACGCTTAAATTTTGGGAAAAAATACAATACTTTTTTAACCTTTTGGCTTCCCGTACATCCAGTTGTGCTTCTTGTTCGTATTCAGTTCTGATGGTACGTATGGTAACTCGGCAACTACGCATGATTTGTAGTATGATTGCGTAAAGGGAATAGGAATTCCGATAGGGAACAGAATCGACTGCTTCACCGGACGCGGATCAATATTGGTCCAGCGTTCGCTCGCTGGCGTGAGCTAAAGGAGGAGGGGGAGGTGCCCAACCGATGCTGACTTGGCCTTCATGCTGTTGGACTAGTAAGTATATTGCTTGCATACTATCTCTAGTTTTTCGATTTGTTGTCTGCCTGGCTATGTTACGGAAGCTCTCTGGTCCTCCATCTTCATGAATCAAGTAATGCTAGTAGAGGAGCGAATTATCAATCTGGTAGCTAGTCAACGCTAACATGCTAGTTTTCGATGAAAAAATAAAACCCATGAAATTATATTCATATGACATGCTGAAATATATGCCACTGTACCTGGGATGAAGACATTTCACACACAACACAGGCAGTCTGCCCAAGACGTGAGAACTCCTTCTGCAGAGTTCAGGGGTATCAGCTTGTCCACAAATGCACGTGTATCCTCTGGTGTAACCATGACAGATTTTACGACAATAGTAGAAGACAATACTGTTTCCCAACTGTAGGGGGACCCCGAGAGCAAAAGTTACTTGGTGTAGCTTTAAAATAATTGTTAATCTAATGAGTAGCAGGTAGTCTTTTTAACGTAAAACTTATTGTCAAGGCTACAAAACAATGTTTACCATTTAGCAATGCAAGCAGCTACAATCCTTGTTTTTTAATTTCCATGTGTGGCGAGGTGATGGATCGGGTAAATTACAGTTACACTTATGAGGAAAAGTATAACTAAATGGAGAGCAGACTACGCCACCCCGTTTCACTAAACGGGGAAATTTATACAAGACATGCTGGTTCGTGACCACAGACGACAAGAGACGTGGATCTGAATACAAAAAAATACTTTATTTTCACAATAATAATTATTTTAAATATAAAAAGCTATTGACTCCAGGGGAGACACAAATTTTACACCACTTTGGTGTGCATCAAAACAAAAAAACAAAAAAAGACACTTTCAAGCTGAGGCTTACCAGTAGGGAGCTAGCTGGACAGTGAGTATCCTAAGACCACACCACACTCCACACAAACACTCTCACTCTCACTTAAGTGAAAGAAACGCAAGTGCCAATGGCAAAACACTCGGTGAAGGAAACACCACCACCAAAAAGGCACAAACAGCTAGCTTCCCTACACCGAGGGCCTTCAGCTTCTGAAAGAAACACAAAAAAACACAATATAATTTCACAATTTGCTGCAGGCACATGTATTAACAAATTACAGTAGAACAAATTCTAACTATAAAAGAAGCCAACGCTTGGCAATTTACTGGCCACAGAAGTTAAACTGGCTAGTGTTTCCCAAGGAGTTCACATCAGATTGCCATTTTGGCATAAACAGAGCAGCCAAATGCTAGGCTATATAAACAGAAAAATAAAGTAAAATAATACAAAGTGAGAACAATTAATTGAATCACAAAAAATAAATCCAAAACAGAATGTAGCTCACTTTTCACAGTCCTTAAGAAAAGCACCGATCAAAGAGTAAAATAACCAAACTGCTGGTGGCAATATAACCAAAAGGTAAGGGCTAAATTACATTGTTGCTAGTGCGTCTCACATTGAATGACGGCTCGGAGATTGGCCACTCACTTAATCCACCAGCACTGGCTTAAAGCAATCTTCAAAAACAAAATAAACAAACAGAATAAAACAAAGTAATATATCAAAATAATAAACGGTCACATAGTGGTATTAATGGCAGCAGAACAAACAGTGCAGCCTAACAGCGTTGTCTGGGAAGCATTTGCCCCACAGTCCACCGAGACAAACTGCTCACGAGCGGATTGATGCACTAAAGATAGAAAGTTTATGAATGAATTAAAAACACCAATCTCATAATGCTCAAGTGGTTAGATATACATACCCAGAAGTCGTTCGCTAGACCCACAGATAACTCAGTTACTCACAGCTTCGTTCATAAAAGGAAACTCACAAATGTACAGCTGCTCCATCCGATCATACACATGAGCTGTGGTGAAAGACAGCCTGCACCAAAAAGCAAGGTCACACCAGTCCCAGCCATAACCTGGCTAAAACAGATACATAACCACTTTACTGGTGCATGTGTGCTAGCAGCAACATTAACCAAAGAGCTAGGTACATACCTCCCGCAGAGCTGCGAGCGCACCCAAACAGAGGCGATCGTAACAATGACGCATACCCAGGTGGCCTGAACTCCACCTTAAATAGGCCAGGGATGGCCGCCAATAGGCGCTCACGCCCATCAATTAGATGACAACACTTACGAGGGCGGGATCTAACCCCGCCCTGCCACACATGTTTTATTTTCAAAGTTAGCTACATGACATGAACATAATCTGCCTCTTTAAACTAGAGGCACACAGTTTACCCTTTTCAAATAAGTTGCAAAAGTTGCACTGAGTAGAGCATATAGCTCAACACAAATCTCCAACATGGTGATGATCAACCATTGTAATTCAGTAAAAATATGAACTCAGAAACTTATGACAGCTAAATAACAGATACATAACGTGAGTCTGCCGTTCCTGAAGAATCTCCTGTGTGTTTCAGTTTTGTTGATTAAAGAATATTGATATCGTCATTCTGAGTCATTTGTGTTTGAATTTCTGCACAACACACGTGACGACTTTCCATTCCACAAAAGGATCTTTAGAATTTCACAATGTTCTTCACACTGAGAAAAAAATGGTTCTTTCTAGAACTGTTCACTGAAAGGTTCTTTGGGAAACCAAAAAATAGTTATTCTGTGGAATCACTGCAAAAAAAACCAAAAAACTTTTGGACCTTTGTTTTGTAACATATATATATTTTTTTATTTTAGATTAATTTTAATTACTGAGAAGGTTTAGTTTTTGTCAACAATAGCAACACTTGCAAATGCTGTTTCAAGATAACTTTATAGTTTCATGATTTACTGTGCAGGTGTTGTCATGCTTCACTGAGTGAAATTTTATGTGGGTATTTGAGATGAAATACTTTATAGGGAAGTCAACATGTCTCACAATGTAACACCATCTAATATTTATTTATTTATTTTTTGATGCAGACAACCCCATAAGATTTGAGAGGCTACATTTTATTGCAAGAACATTTATTGGAATATTTGTACTTCTAAACACTGATTTGTAACGGCAGGATATAAAACAGTAAATGGTTAAAAACAAATTATTTTTTTCTGAAATAACACAAAAGGACTCAAAGACAGGCACAATATTATTTATTTTATTTCAAGTACAACAGAACACTATAGCATGCTCTTGTGTGAATGAACTTCGAGAAGCAGAAGAGAGACATCAGCCAGAAGGATGAAGCAGAAGCCAGAGGAGAGACTGAGCGCATCTACTGATCTGAACACTGATCTCTCCTCAGTCAGTTGTGCAGTGACTGCAGGCTGGCCGCTCCGTGTGACCTCACAGCTCACTGAGACGCTCTTCATCCACTCCTGCTCAGAGAGAGTCAGGCTGCTGCTCCAGCTGTACAGAGCGTCCTTCTGCAGGAGCCCAGCGCTGCTCTCCTGAGCCCTGCTGCTCCCGTCCACCTTCCAGCTCAGGCTCCAGTCTGACGGAAAGCCCTCGCTGGCCACACACAGCAGTGTCGCTGTGTTCAGAGAGGAGATCTCTGCACTGGACGGGGGCAGGATGATCACTTTAGGAGGAGTGTTGCCTGAGAGAAGAAGAGCAGCGGGACGACAAACAACTCGTTTAACAAACATCTTCAATATTATTAGAGGTTAAAGTGACAGACAACATTATTACCATCAGTTTAAACAGACAAAGCAATAAAAGGCCACTTAAGTGCACTTAAAGAGAGACACTTTTATGACTATGTTTCTTAACATACTTAAGTATGCTTTTAAAAAAGTGCACCTTGTAATAATGTTTTGTGATGCTTTAAAGAAGAACTTATTTTGATGTAGAGTACCTCATTATAATTTTAACTCTAGTGTGTTATTCGATATTACAATTACAAGTTATTATATTTTAAATGTACTAAATTGCAGCTTCACAATTTAAATACATGATGGGCATGTTTCAATAGAAATTACATTAAAGTATCTTTTAACCATATTTCAAAGACAATATAAATAATCATGAAATTACTTTCAAAGATGTAATTAAGCCTTGTTTAAGTTAAAAAAGCACTCTAAATTTTAGCTAATTGGATTTCATATGAACTTAAACCTTTTTTAAAACATACATACATTTTGATTCACACTGAAGTAAAAGCATATTATTATTTTTAAATTTTTTTTTTTTTTCAAAGTAGGTTGAAAATCTATAAAATGTAATACAGTACATTTTGAATACAGGTATGTTATGGGTATTTATGTATTTATGTACAGTATGTATGTATGTATGTATGTATTAATTTATATATTTATTCTAAGTATTATGTCACATTTCAAAAACATTTTTTCTCATGCTCTTATAGCATGTCAATATGCAGCAAATGAATCTCTTTTCCTGATCAATACAGGTGAAAATGTTCAAAACCTTTTTTTTTTTTTTTTTTGTATTTAAGAGTTTTTTAGTATGTCTGTATTATTAGCTCTCACATATAAACCTACACTATATTTACTGTAAGCATATCAAATAGATTGTTTTTCCACAAGAAAAAGTAAAACATTCATAATGCCACAAAATATATGACTAAATATGACAACACTGTACTGCATTAAAATTATTTAATTATTTACTTACTGCCAACATCCAGTCTGGTGCCGCCGCCGAAAGTGTATCACAGTGATACAAACTAATAGAGCAGATGTACAAAAACCTCCTGAACGCTTCAGTAACTGCACTGTTCACTGCTTCAACAAAACAACATGTTTCATTTTATTTAGTGTTGTGGTCGATTACAGTTCAATTAAAATAATAATAATAATCATTAAAAAAAATTAAAAGTTAATATTTTATAATATATGATTCAACATTTAAACATTGCAATCTAAACTCCAGTTGATTCACTGATGTTCAACTACTGAATGTTTATTAGAAATCATCAGCATATAGGAAACTATTGAGAAATATCAGATGATACTGAAAAAAATCTTAATAAGTAGAGAAACTGAATTAAATATCTTTTAAAACTGAATGTATTTTTTTAAATCAGTGTGACACACTTTCTCCTGAAAGGAAGCCGCTTTGAATATGTGCACCACCTCTTAGTTTAAGACGGACTGTCCGCCGGTCAGGACTGTGAACAGCAGGTCTCGTCTCTTCTCACTCATTCTCAGCAAAGATGACTGCAAACGCTCTGATTATCTGCTCTCTACTGCTTTCTCTTGCTGGTGAGATTAGTGTTGAGTATTCAGAGCTTTTTCAGAAGTGCTTTATAAATGTTGTATCATTCTTCTCATGTATTGTGTGTTTGACTGTAACACTGACTGATGTGCTGTGATGGCAGGTTGTTTTGCTGAGATCATTCTGACTCAGAGTCCATCCGTGAATCTGGTGTCTGTGGGAAGCAGCGTCACTCTCAACTGCGGGTCCAGCAGTTCTAGTGTAACAACTGGTTTAGCCTGGTATCACCAGAAACCCGGACAAACACCCAAACTCCTGTTCTATGGTGTTGGTAGCAAAGTGTCTGGAGTTTCTGAGAGATTCACTGATGGGAGATCAGGAACAAACTTCATGCTCAATATAAGAAATGTCCAGCCTGAAGATGCAGGAGATTATTACTGTCAGCAATATGCTGAATATCCATTAACACAGTGATACAGAGCCGTACAAAAACCCCTTCAGTGAAAGAGGAACTGCTGATTTAGACACACACTGCACACATCATACACTATTGGAGCAGGTTTTTAAAGTTATGAACACAAAAAAAAAAAAAAAAAAAAAGAAAACTGGGGCCAGATTCATGAATTATTCTTAAGAATAAAATTAATCTTAATCTTATTAATTAATCTTAACTGCTATCTTATCATTTAATATTTAGTATTCCCAAAAATACTTCTTAACAATGTTCTTATCTTGTTTCTTGCGACATCTGCATCTTTTGACAAGCTCTTAGATTAAAACATATAAATGTGTAACTTTAACATTAAAAATGCAACACTCATTATTAAACTCTGATCAAAGCAGTTGCTGCAAAAACAGTGTGCAACCTCATGATGATAATTACAGCAATCTGCAGGAAGCTGAAAAAGATGGACTGAGGTGTTTTATAAGGTTGAGCACAGTGTTTCAGAATCTGTCCGAGGAGCGCTCTGTTTGAACACTTAACTCCCTAAGTCTGATCGTAAGGTCAGAGGACTCTCACGAGGCCTCCCTGATAGATCAGCCCTAGAGCTGGAGGCGCTCCCCTTATTAAGGTCCCTTTAGAGTGTGCAGCCTCCACAGGCCTTTGAAGCACTGTGTAGATCCAGATCGAGTACTCCCCTCGTTCACAAGGGTTATAAAGTGCTATGCTGAGTTCTACTCTCCAGGCCCGCCGGTCTGTGAGTGACTACTGCCATTATCTGCAGTCCTCCCTATCGGATGCCTCTACAAGTTGAGGCAAATAATGTTAGAGACTCTGTCCCAGATAGCAACATTGTTTCGGCCCAGATCCGGCCCACATCTGGCACACGTGGAAAGATGATCTGGCCCACATGCAGCGTGGAATTACGGCACTTGAGTGGGCCGCTCCTGTTTGCCAGATCTGGGCCACAAGCAGGCCATAGCAATGCCACATCTCAGCCAAGAGCAAAGAAATAAACCAGAACTGGACTTTATCTGAGCCACAAAGTCTGTATATATTAAATATGAAGTCATCTCAGCCTTAATAAGTTAACAAAAAGAATCACTGAAAGAAAGAAGAGAACAGAAAAAAGAGACGAGCAGAAACACAAGAACTGCAACTGACTTCAGACACAGCCTCAGATGAAATCAACTGAAGAGAAAAGAAGCCCGAGGAGCAGAGGAGGATTAAACAACTCCACAAACAGCATTACCAGCTTCACTTATTACTAACCAGACTGACTTTATTTCTGTCAGACGTCTACACAAGTTTTTATTGAGAATTAACAGAGGTTTAACTCTAATGTGTTTCATTTGAAGTCACCATAACAGTGATGAGTGCTTCCATTAGTTGGGCTCTTAACTCTTATTATATCTTTTGTCTTCTTTGGCTGCTGTGACCGTGTGTTTGTCAAACACATTTGCAGCAGCAAAGAAAGCTAAAGTGAAATGAGATCAGGTGATGTTGGTTACCTGTTGATGGATTTATTATCATCATGAAATAACTTGTGTCACTGATGTCTTTGGAATCTAACAATTGTGTTGTACCATTAATATATTCTCATCACAAACCCTGTGTTACTGCAGCGTGAGGTTCAGCAATATTATAACAATCAGTTAGAAGATTTTAACAAACATGAGCACGAAAAATGAAGCAATGGTGACACACAGAGATATCAAAAATCAGCACATGAATCTCAACAAGGGTGACAATATATATTTTTTTTAAATAAACAGATTAATTCAGAACATCACTGAAAAGCTACTAAATGTCACAACAAAAACAACAGCAAAAAAATAAAAGCAAATATTTAGAATCAAACAAAATTATAGGACAAATTAGCTGCATAATTTATTCATGTTGCAATGCATGCTGGGAGTTTTGTACTATGATGGTACCCAGCATGCATTGCAGCAAGGTACTTTTGATTGTCACCATTGTTGAGATTCATATGTTGATTATTGATGTCTGTGTTTGTCATCAAACAGTAATGTTTCATGCTCATGTTTGTTAAAGTCTTCTAACTGATTGTTATAATATTGCTGGATCTCACGCTGCAGATGTAATGTATGTATATGTATGTAATGTGAATATATTAGTTGAACAACATAATTTTAAGATTTCAAAGACTTCAGTGAAACAGGTTATCTCATGATGATTATAAATCCATCACCAGGTAACCATCATCTCCTGATCTCATTTCACTTTAGCTTTCTTTGCTGCTGCAAATGTGTTTGTCAAACACACTGTCACAGTGGCCAAAAAAGACAAAAGACATGATACGAGTGAAGAGCCCAACTAATGGAAACACTCATCACTGTTATGGTGACTTCAAATGAAACAGAGTTAAACTGTTAATTCTCAATAAAAACTTGTGTAGACGTCTGACAGAAATAAAGTCAGTCTGGTTAGTAATAAGTGAAGCTGGTAATGCTGTTTGTGGAGTTGTTTAATCCTCCTCTGCTGAGATCTTCACAGATTTAATGTCTTCTTTTCTCTTCAGTTGATTTCCTCTAAGGCTGTGTCTGAAGTCAGTTGTAGTTCTTGTGTTTCTGCTCGTCTCTTTTTTCTGTTCTCTTTCTTTCAGTGATTCTTTTTTGTTAACAGGCTTATTAAGGCTGAGATGACTCCATATTTAATATACACAGACTTTGTGGCTCAGATAAGGTCCAGTTCTGGTTTATTTCTTTGCTCTTGGCTGAGATGTGGCATTGCTATGGCCTGCTTGTGGCCCAGATCTGGCAAACAGGAGCGGCCCACTCAAGTGCCGTAATTCCACGCTGCATGTGGGCCAGATCATCTTTCCACGTGTGCCAGATGTGGGCCGGATCTGGGCCGACACAATGTTGCTATGTGGGGTGTAGGAAACAGACGGGTTGTTGGCAAGACTAGGTCAATGAATTAGACCAAGTCAGCCTCCCTGGTGGCATGTGGTGTTGACTTCATGTTCCCCTCAGAAAGTGACTAGACGAGCTCCTTTCGGACCCCCTGGCTATATTCCCTTAAAGGAACCCTTTCCATGGAAGCTGTTGGTTTCAAGACCTTGAGTGGCCTTGGTAGGCCTTCATTGTTTCTGATGCCTCTTTGAGGCTTATAGCTTGGGCAGTGGCTGTAGGGAATACTGTCACTGACATTGACACAGCCTGTATGTGACCCGAAGGGGGAGTGTTTTGGCATTTCACTGAAACTGCCATTTCTGATGTTTTTACACAGCTATAATTGGCATGCACTCCCCTCAGTATGGCGGCGCTGATATATCGTTCCCCAAAATTGTCATCGACGCAATGTGAGTTCTCTTTCGAAAGGGAATGTCTCAGGTTATGACTGTAACCTTTGTTCCCTGAGAATAGGGAATGAGACCCTGCGTCTTTCGCCATGCCTCGGGATTGCCTGCTGAACAGTCCCTTCAGACGATAAGTGGATGACGTTCTCTAGCCTCCCCTTATATTCTTCCGGGTCGCACTAGTATTGACGTCATAGGCTGTTGCCGGTCAATACGATTCCCGTGATTGGATAAAGCTTTTCAGACACCGGTTCTGGTGGAGGTGTTCCCTAAAAACGCCATCAACGCAGTGTCTTCAAAGGTTCCAGGCGTAACCTGTGATGTTACTTCTCCAGCCTCCAGGCCCATTTCTCCACCTCGGCCTGTCAGCACTTTGGCTCTTCTTTGGCTCTGCGCTCCCTCAGCTCCACCGTAGTCCTCCATCACACAGGATGCCTCGTTCCTCCATCTTTGCCTTGGTCTCTTTTATCATCCTGGTTTCGCTACAGATTTTAAAACCTCCAGCTGCACCTCAACCCTCCAGCACCCTACGGCTCCACCAGGTCCCTCCTATGATGTCGCCCTAGGCCGTCGTCCTGGTGGTTTCACTGGGGTCTCCGCTTCGTCTGGCTCCGCCTCAGTTGGTCATCCCTCAGGCTTCGTCCAGGAAATCTGTCAGGGCTCAATCTCAGCTCCTCCCTCCGTCATCTCCGTCTTACTGTTCCCCTCAGCAAGTCTCCCCAGTTCTCTTCCCTTCACCTGCTCCTTGTCCACCTCCAAGACCCCATCTCCTCCCTCCACTCTGGGACTGTTGTTTATGGCACATAAGGACTCGTCTAGTGGGAGGGGGAGTAATGTCAGGTTCAGGTTATGTATCCATGTGTTTGCGTTCATGTTTCTATGTTTCCTGTTTCCTTTCAGTCTAGTTCCTTTCTCCTTAGTAACTAATTCCTCCTGATTTGTTACCTTGGTTACTGATTAGTCCCAGCTTGTGTGAGTCTGCTGTTCCTGAAGAATTTCCTGTGTGTTTCAGTTTTGTGGATTAAAGAATATTGATATCGTCATTCTGAACTTTCCATTCCACAAAAGGTTCTTTCTGGTGCAAAACATTTCTTTAGATTTTTTCAATGTTCTTCACACTGAGAAAAAAACTTGTTAGGGCCCGAGTACCGATGGTGAGAGGACCCTATTGGATCTGCTCCGTTTATTATTATAATTCTTCTTCTCCAAAGTGAATCGCTTTTTTGAGGGCCTACTCAAAAATGCTCGAAAACTTTGCACATGCTTCAGAAGTGATGAAAATTTACATCTGATATGGGTTTCAGAATTGGGTGGGGCAAAATGGCTCAATTGCCCCCTTTCATTATTGCCCCGGCTCTACGTTTCACGTACAGGTATGAAATTCGGTACATACATGTGCATACATGTAATGACCCAATACCTACAAAAACGTCTCTTGGAGCGTAGCCCTAAACACAACAGGAAGTCAGCATTTTTGAATTTCCTGTCAGATTTTGTGCAGTTTTTGCCATTTCCAGATGTTGTACTTTAACTTTGTGTCGTTAAATTGCGAAGATCTTGAGTTTTCGTCAAAGGGTGTGCCCTTGGCGGCCTGACAAATGGAGATGTGCAAACCCAATTTCAGCCTTTGGGTGATATATGCATCATCAGATAAGTTCTACATTAATGTTGCTTGCAGTTCCGATGTTGCTAGGCAACCACAAACAGCCTGCAGTAACTCAATCATACTATGTCCAATCTGTCCCAAACTTTACATGTTTGATAAGAGTCCTGTCCTGGACACATGACCATGCTCATATTTGGTTATAGTAATAGTGCCACCTGCTGGTAGCAGGAAGTGTGGCAAATACAAATGACTTTAACATAGTCCTCATATATTTACATACTGCCAACTCACAATCTTTGCACACGCGTCATAAATTTGATGTTTCGCTACGAAACAGGAATTTGTTGTAACTGGGACATACAGTGTCCGATCTGCCCCAAACTTTACATGTTTTATTAAAGTCCTGGCCTGAAGACAACAGGAAATGACACGTTTTACACTGTGATTAACTCCTTATAGAGATTTAACCGGGTTCAGCATCATATATGGCCAGTCTAATCTTAAGGCCTTAGGGATGGTAAATTGTGAAGATCTTGAGTTTTCGCTGAAGGGTGTGTCCACGGCGGCCTGACAAATTCTGATGTTTCGCCATGAAAGAGGAAGCTGTTGTAACTCAGGCATACGATGTCCGATCTGCCCCAAACTTCACATGTTTGATAAGAGTCCTGTCCCAATATTTAGCTAGTCATAGCGCCACCTACTGGAAACAGGAAATTACATGCTGTAACGACAATGAGAAGAAATCAACCACAGACTAATTTTCTTCCAGAAAATTAATTCAAACTCTCTACTTCCTGCCGAACAAAACAGAAGATTTGTTCAGAACGTCAAATGATCCTCATCACTCTGGCTATTTAAAAGAGCCTCCCCCAACACTAACTAAATAACTGGTCAATGGCTAGCTTTGTGGCCAACTACGGACTGGTTAAGATAAAGACAGTGTCCTCACAGTCCAGAGCCATAAGTCACCCATCCTGGCGCCACAGAGTCTGCAAAAGACCCTTCTAATGACCAAACCAACGAAAACCCCCAACTAAGAACTTTATGAGCCCAGCTAAAGGAAGAACTTGTCAATATGAGGGGGTTTTTAAAAGACAAATTGGTTCAGAAATGACACCACAGCATTCCTGACCCCTCCTCCTTAAGACCTCTGAACAAACAGAGTTCTGTCTCTTCACCAGAGAACTGATTCTTACCAATAACTATACATAAAATCATTCAAGAACAATTTTCAATGGACTCATGATCAAACAATCAGGCAACTACCTAATCCTGGGTTGTTTCCACCACTTATATGCATATTTTAATAAGATAATATGTTTTGATCCCATTTAATTCAGGTAATAGTTATTATATTAACTATTAGAAGGAGTGAATGAATGAAAGTGTGTACTGTTTCATATCAATGCTATCTTACGAACACAACTAGCAAGATGGCTTGAATGATATCGGTGTAATATGTTTTGATCTTCTTTTAATTAGAAATCATGTCTAAACTGTAGCCTCTGTCCTCTCTGCTAGTAAGGAGATCCCAGATAGCACATGATTTATGACTTTGCAAACGAAAGCCAGTGTCTAATTGGTCAGAACTCATCCTGGAGGTTGGACAAACTTTTAGTTTAAAACCTTAGACCCAAAAACAAATCTCTCTCGCTCGCTGCTCTCGAAGCTCTCTCGCTGCTCTAAAAGCTCTAAGCTCTCTAAGTTCCGGCAGACTAGTACCATGTAACAAACGAGCAGAAATAACCCAAATCAAGATCTGAAGAACATGGGTTAAACAGTTTCATTCAAGCCGTCTTACTACTCTCGTCTAAGTCTTCTTTTCTTTTCTAAGTCTTCCTTTATTTTCCGATTGAAAGTCTCGGTTTTAAGTTAAGTTTTGCTGCAAAGTTTCGTTCCACGATTCGCGGCTGCAACGCACGCTTTCAACTTCAAAGACTCACTCAACCATCAGCAACCGCCAGCCACACGTGACTGGTTCTCGCCGCATCTATCCAAGCACGAGAAGACCATAACCAACAAACGAACCTCTTTGACGCTGACCACAGGAATTCCAAAAAGGAACGAGAAGACAAGCAAGTAACCTCCAGACTGAAAGCTAAACTGGTGTATTTTAACTTTAATAACCTGCCTAAAACGATAGAAGGGTTAAATTAATGTTTGATGGTTCGTTCAGGTCATGTCTAAGTGCATTATGGAATCGTGAGATTTCATCCTTTCACTCTTAAACCCACTCTTTCCTCACTCTCTTCCTTTCTGCAACTCGTATGAATGTGTGTGTGTGTGTGTGTGTTTGTGTTAGACATTAGCTGTACGTGTTAGTATATAATCAATAAAGTATTGTTTGTATTTGAAAAGAGATTGCTTGTGTATGTGCTTATCAAATTTTATTGTCTTGAACTTCGATCAAAAGTTACCTATGCTTTTACCCTATTTCTTAATTTACTGTTAGGGGGTTATTCTTTCTTGGCCAGGAAGGTATTATATTTCCTAGAGTTAATAATTGTTTATGCTTTCTGTTCATTGGATGAACTGATAAATGATCATATTATTGATTCTGTTACAGTAATTTCTGAAAATAATCAAAGATAATTAAAATATTAATTATTGATCATAATCCGTTATGAATAATAATTAATAATATTTATACGTGGGCGTATAAACGCTACAATGCTTTACACTGCAATTCACTCTCAGAAATATTTTTAAATATGCCATGAAGTACCAAACATACTAGAAACATGTTAAATCATGCAACACTTGGCTGAGTGCTAATTTATGCAATTAACGCCATGAAACAGGAAGTTGTTGTAACTCAGGCATACAATGTCCAATATGCCCCAAACTTCACATGTTTGATAAGAGTCCTGTCCTGAAGACATCAACATGCCAATATTCAGTTATAGTAATAGCGCTGGCACGGGTGCGAGGGTCCTTTTCATCACTGCTTGCAGCTTTAAGTTCTTTTTATAACTGTTCCCTGAAAAGTTATTCAGGGAACCAAAAAATAGTTCTTCTGTGGAATCACTGTGAAAAACTCCTTTTGGAACCTTTATTTTTTTAATATTCTTTCTTTTATTTTAGATTAATTTCAATTACTGAGAAGTTATAGTTTTTGTTAATAATAGCAACACTTGCAAATGCTGTTTCAAAATGACTTTCTTTTTTCATAATTTACTGTGCAGGTGTTGTCATGCTTCACTGAGAGAAATTTATTTGGGTTTTTGAGATGAAATACTTTATAGGGAAGTCAACATGTCTTACAATGTAACTCCATCTAATATTTATTTATTTATTTTTTGATGCAGACAACCCAATAAGATTTGAGAGGCTACATTTTATTATAAGAACATTTATTGGAATATTTTTACTTCTAAACACTGATTTGTAATGGCAGGATATAAAACAGTAAATGGTCAAAAACAATTTTTTTTCATACAAAAAATTCTCACATCATACAAAATGACTCAAAGACAGGCACAAAATTATTTATTTTATTTCAAGTACAACACAACATCATAGCATGCTCTTGTGTGAATGAACTCCGAGAAGCAGAAGAGAGACATCATCCAGAAGGATGAAGCAGAAGCCAGAGGAGAGACTGAGCGCATCTACTGATCTGAACACTGATCTCTCCTCAGTTGTGCAGTGACTGCAGGCTGGCCGCTCCGTGTGACCTCACAGCTCACTGAGACGCTCTTCATCCACTCCTGCTCAGAGAGAGTCAGGCTGCTGCTCCAGCTGTACAGAGCGTCCTTCTGCAGGAGCCCAGCGCTGCTCTCCTCAGCCCTGCTGCTCCCGTCCACCTTCCAGCTCAGGCTCCAGTCTGACGGAAAGCCCTCGCTGGCCACACACAGCAGTGTCGCTGTGTTCAGAGAGGAGATCTCTGCACTGGACGGGGGCAGGAGGATCACTTTAGGAGGAGTGTTGCCTGAGAGAAGAAGAGCAGCGGGACGACAGACAACTCGCTTAACAAACATCTTCAATATTATTAGAGATTACAGTGACAGACAACATTCTTACCATCAGTTTAAACAGACAAACTAATATAATAAAAGGCCACTTAAGTGCACTTAAAGAGAGACACTTACATGACTATGTTTCTTAACACACTTACTGTAAGTATGCTTTTAAAAAAGTGCACCTTGTAATAATGTTTTGTGATGATTTAGAAAAGAACACTTATTTTCATGTATTGAAAAACGTACTAAAGTACATGTAAAGAACTTCATTATAATTTTAACTCTAGTGTGTTATTCGATATTACAATTACAAGTTACTTTATTTTAAATGTTTGTAAATAGTTGATGGCCACGTTTCATTAGAAATTACATTAAATTATCTTTTAACCATTTTCAAAGACAATAGAAATAATCATGAAATTACATACAAAGATGTAATTAAGCTTTTTTTTACAAGGGAGGTGTACAAAATATTATATTATAATTATACATTTTAAATTATTTTAAAATACAATTTAAAGTTTAAATGAGAAATTCTATATAATGTATTACAATATCTGTTTTTCAAAACAATTTATGAAATTTATATTACATGAATGAGTTTTAAAATTGTTTTTTTTTTTTCAAAGTAGTTTGAAAATCTATAAAATGTAATACAGTACATTTTGTATAGAGGTATGTTATGGGTATTTATGTATGTATGTATGTACAGTATGTATGTATGTATGTATTAATTTAATTAATAATTTATATATTTATTCTAAGTATTATGTCACATTTCAAAAACATTTCTTCTCATGCTCTTATAGCATGTCAATATTTACCAAATGTATCTCTTTTCCTGGTCAATACAGGTGAAAATGTTCAAAACTTTTTTTTTTTTTTTTTTTTGTATTTAAAAGTTTTTTTTTGTATGTCTGTATTATCAACTCTCATGTATCAACACATGTAAACCTACACTATATTTACTGTAAGTATATCAAATAGATTCTTTTTTTTTGTTCCACAAGAAAAAGTTAAACATTCTTAATGTCATAAAATATATGACTAAATATGACAACACTGCACTGCATTAAAATGATTTAATTATTTACTTACTGCCAACATCCAGTCTGGTGCCGCCGCCAAAAGTTCTTCACAGTGATACAAACTAATAGAGCAGATGTACAAAAACCTCCTGAACGCTTCAGTAACTGCACTGTTCACTGCATCTCCAAAACAACATCTTTCATTTGATTTAGTGTTGTGGTCGATTACAGTTCAATTAAAATAATAATAATACACATTTAATTTTTTGAAAAGGAAATTTTTCATAATATATGATTCTACATTTAAACATTGCAATCTAAACTCCAGCTGATTCACTGATGTTCAACTACTGAATGTTTATTAGAAATCATCAGCATATAGGAAACTATTGAGAAATATCAGATGGTACTGACAAATTATTAATAAGTAGAGAAATTGAATTAAATATTTTACAACTTAATGTATTTATTTAAATCAGTGTGACACACTTTCTCCTGAAAGGAAGCCGCTTTGAATATGTGCACCACCTCTTTGTTTAAGACGGACTGTCCACCGGTCAGGACTGTAAACAGCAGGTCTCGTCTCTTCTCACTCATTCTCAGCAAAGATGACTGCAAACGCTCTGATTATCTGCTCTCTACTGCTTTCTCTTGCTGGTGAGATTAGTGTTGAGTATTCAGAGCTTTTTCAGAAGTGCTTTATAAATGTTGTATCATTCTTCTCATGTATTGTGTGTTTGACTGTAACACTGACTGATGTGCTGTGATGGCAGGTTGTTTTGCTGAGATCATTCTGACTCAGAGTCCATCCGTGAATCTGGTGTCTGTGGGAAGCAGCGTCACTCTCAACTGCGGGTCCAGCAGTTCTAGTGTAACAACTGCGGCTGGTATCACCAGAAACCCGGACAAACACCCAAACTCCTGTTTTATTATGTTGGTAGCAAAGTGTCTGGAGTTTCTGAGAGATTCACTGATGGGAGATCAGGAACAAACTTCATGCTCAATATCAGAAATGTCCAGCCTGAAGATGCAGGAGATTATTACTGTCAGCAATATGCTGAATATCCATTAACACAGTGATACAGAGCCGTACAAAAACCTCTTCAGTAAAAGAGGAACTGCTGATTTAGACACACACTGCACACACATTACACTAGGCCCCTTTCACACAGCGCAATGATCCCGGCAAATAGCTGGGAAATTGCCAGAACGCCTTCTGTGTGAACGCAAACACGACCCGGGATTGATGCCGGGTTGGGGACCTAGTAACATTGCCGTGTTCAGTCCTGGAAAGCGCGCTGTGTGAACAAAAGCCGTAATAATGCCGTGTCATAGTGATGACGCTGAAGCTGGGATCGTTCGCCAGCTGTGAAATGGTACGTAATGCGCAAGTTTATGATCGAATCAGAGAAAAAAATGCACAAGCGTGGTTTCTCAAGAGTGAAATCGCAGCTCATAAGCAAACTTAAGACGCTGCTGAGACATTACAAGTCACATCAATGTCACGTGTCTTTACGGGATTTTTACGGGTTGTGTGTGAACACACTCTCTGATTCTGGAAAATCTATGGCAGTGTGAATGAACCAAAATCAAACGAACCTGGGTCAAATCCTGGGTCACTTTATCCGTGTATTTACTGGAATCTCTGTGTGAAAGGGGCTTATGACTGGAGCCGGTTTTTAAAGTTCTGAACAGAAAAACAATATCTGGGGCCGGATTCACAAAACATTCACTGTTAAAAAATAAATAAGTTGAGCTAACTTAAAAAAAAATAAGGCAACCAAACGCACTCAACTTTTTAAGGCTCGGCATTACCCTCCAGGCTGGTTAAAACTACTTTGGCGCTGGTGAGTAAGGCATAAATGGGGGGCTGCTGGGCGGACCAGCCACAGCCATTAACAAACTCCTTGTACAGGATAGAGTGTTGTTTCCCGTGCTCCCCTCAGAAAGATTGGGGACCGGGATGGCATTTTCAACCAAAGCCTTTGAAGCAGAAGATGGATCTGAGGACCATTGTTCCTGCGAAAAAGGCTTCGGCCAAAGAAAGGTCCTGATGCCACTAGGCCCCGACCGGAGTAAAGCAGTGTACATCTCAGTATACGGTGCCCACTCCACCTTGGTGCCCTCAAGGGGCCGTTCTGCCAACCCCTCCACCCTTGGTGCCTCAGGGCGCAGCGGTCTCCAGCGAGTCCATGGCTCAGCGTCACCACGATGCTGCATCAAACTTGCACCCTTTGAGGGGGGTTCAAAAACAGTCAGTTGTTTCCTGTCAGTATGCTTCAGGTCACCGAAGTGGCTGGTCCAATTACACCAGAGGCCAAT
The DNA here is from genome assembly GCA_022828995.1 of Vimba vimba. Classification (NCBI taxonomy): domain Eukaryota; kingdom Metazoa; phylum Chordata; class Actinopteri; order Cypriniformes; family Leuciscidae; genus Vimba; species Vimba vimba. The sequence goes on along the minus strand of CM040817.1, from coordinate 53,138,993 downwards.
CTCGAGAGGATGGTACCCTTAGTAGACTATCTGACAGAATGGAAGAATCTGCCAAATATATCTCAGTGGGTCCTGCAGATCATAGAGAAAGGCTACATAATCCAGTTTGGTTCTCGTCCGCCACGTTACAACGGGGTATTGCTCATGTTTGTGCATCCCAAGCAGGCTCTGGTAATGAAGCAAGAAGTGAGAACTCTATTAGCGAAGGAGGCTATAGAGCAGGTGTATTCACCTGACAGAGAATCTGGTTTTTACAGCCGGTACTTCATTGTTACGAAAAAGGATGGGGGGGTTGCATCCCATACTAGATATTCGTCAGTTGAATCCTGCAGTCAAGAAACTCAAGTTCAAAATGCTGACACTCAAACAGATTGTGACTCAAATCAGATCCGAGGACTGGATTGTCACGATAGATCTAAAAGACGACGCATATTTCCATGTCTCCGTCCTCCCTCAGCACAGGAAGTTCCTGAGGTTTTCTTTCGGGGGCAAATAATACCAATATCAGGTGCTTCCATTCGGTCTAGCTCTATCACCCCGCACGTTCACCAAATGTGTAAATGCAGCTCTGGCCCCACTCAGGCTGCAGGGCATACGCATTTTGAACTACATAGATGACTGGCTGATTCTAGTGGAGTTAGAGCAGTTGGTGGTTCGGATCGAGATGTCGTCCTCGCACACATGCAGTAATTGGGGTTGGGACTCAATTCCAAGAATAGTGTGATTTCTCCACTACAGAGAACCACTTTCCTTGGTGTGGTTTGGGATTCAGTCATGTTGCGAGCCGTTCTAACGCCCGCTCTTTTAGCTGCTATCCTCACAGCCACAAAAGAGTTAAAGCTAGGCCAGTCACTCACTGTGAAACTGTTGGGCCTCATGGCAGCAGCATCCAATGTGATAACATTTGGCCTGTTGTACATGAGACCATTGCAGTGGGGACTCAAGACCAAAGAAAAAAATTATCAAGATCACGCGGCAGTGTCTCCGTGCCTTGGTTATATGGAGGAAACCTTGGCTCCTATCCCAGGGTCAAGTGTTAGGAGATCTTTGCCATCGAGTTTTGCTCTAGACAGATGCTTCCCCCACTGGCTGGGGAGCGGTAATAGCGCTCAGCTCAAGGTTGTGTGGAGGAGTCATCATCTTTCGTGGCACATAAACTGCCTGGAGATGATGGTGGTCTTCAATGCTTTGAGACACTTCCTTCCAGACCTGTGGGGCCATCATGTGCTTGTTCGCACAGACAACACGCCAGTGGTCTCCTATATAATTCATCAAGGGGATCTGCATTAACGTCAACTATGCAAACTGGAGCACCAGATTCTCTTGTGGTCCCTAGGGAAGCTGCTCTCCCTGAAAGCAGTTTATATTCCGGGACATCAGAATGTAGGAGCAGATATCCTGTTGAGGCAGGGGCTGAGGCCCAGGGAATGGAGGCTCCACACCGAGGTGGTGGAGCACATTTAGGGGGTTTATGGCCAGGCACAGGTGGATCTGTTCACGTCTCAGGATACAACGCATTGTCCACTTTGGTTCTCCCTCACACACCCAGCTCCCTTGGGGCTGGACATTGTGGTATAGACATGGCCGAGGCTACTTCTGTATGTTTTCCCCTGATTACTCTGCTCCCAGGAGTTCTGGAGAAGGTCCGCCGGGACGGAATAAGTCTACTACTAGTAGCATCGTACTGGCCGAGCTGACTGATTCTCGGACCTGGTGTCCCTTCTCGACGGCTCTCCCTCAGAGACTCCGGTCAGGAGGGACCTTCGGTCTCAAGTGGGAGGGGTGACCCTTCACCCCAGCTCAGAGATATGGAACCTGTGGGTTTTGTCTCTGAGGGGGCGCAACTCATAGACTTTGGACTCTCAACTGAGGTTGGGTGGACCATACTTCACTCCAAAGCTCCCTCCACAAGGAAACTGTATGTATTGAAGTGATGGGTTTTCACTTGATAGTGCGGATCTCGGACAGTGGGGCCCAGTTAACTGCCCGATTGGTGCTGGAGTTACTGCGGGTTTGTTTTCCACAGGGTTTTCCCCTTCCACACTGAAGGTGTGCGTGGCGGCCTTAGCTGCCTACCAAGTCCCTTTTGGTGGTGTATCCCTGGGGTGAAACCCGTTGGTGCACGTTTCCGCCGTGATGCTTGTAGGCCAGGACAGGAGTATGGTGGCTTAGAAAGCCTTATTATATAATAATATCCCTGCAGGATGTGGTATGCAGCAGGCTGGTCCTCTCCACTCACATTCGTATGGTTTTAAAACTTCGACTTGGGCGATGCCCTAAGTTCACAGGTGCTCTTGTCTTAGTTGTACTCTCTGTATTCACACAGACAGGCTCTGGTTTGTATGGCGTTCGAGCATTCTCGTTCCCAAACCCTCATCGACACAACGCGAGTTCCCTCGAAAGGGAACATCTCAGGTTACGAATGTAACCCTAGCTCCCTGAGAAGGAAACGAGACACTACTTCATTTTGCCATACTCCCTGCATTCCTGTGATCAACTTGCTTTGGCTAAATCGAAGCTAATACCGATCAGACCGGATGTGCTTTTATCCTTTCCTGGTCGTGACGTCACCCGCCCGTGACGCTCACTCTTGCCATTGGACTAGTTGACACAAGTGCTTCAGACGCAATCACGCAGGGGCGTTCCCAAAGCGTCATCAATGCATCGTTGGGTTACACTCGTAATCTGAGACGTTCTTTAGATTTACTTCACACTGAGAAAAAACTTGTTTCTTTTTAGAACTGTTCACTTAAAAGTTATTCAGGGAATTAAAAAATGGTTCTTCTGTGGAATCACTGCGAAAAAAAACCCTTTTGGAACCTTTATTTTTATATATATTTTTTCTTTTCTTTTAGATTAATTTTAATTACTGAGACGTTATAGTTTTTGTTAACAATAGCAACACTTGTAAATGCGGTTTCAAGATGACTTTCTTGTTTCATAATTTACTGTGCAGGTGTGGTCATGCTTCACTGAGTGAAATTTATTTTGGTATTTGAGATGAAATACTTTATAGGGAAGTCAAGTTCTTATTCAGACCACCCTTTAAGATTTGAGGCTACATTATATTATAAGAATATTTAATGAAATATTTACTTCTAAACACTGGTTTGTAATACTAGGATTATGTAATATAATAAATTATTAAAAAGATTTTTGTTCTTAAATCATACAAATGGACTCAAAGACAGACACAGAATTATTAATTTTATTTCAAGTACAACACAACATCATAGCATGCTCTTGTGTGAATGAACTCAGAGAAGCAGAAGAGAGACATCAGCCAGAAAGATGAAGCAGAAGCCAGAGGAGAGACTGAGCGCATCTACTGATCTGAACACTGATCTCTCCTCAGTTGTGCAGTGACTGCAGGCTGGCCGCTCCGTGTGACCTCACAGCTCACTGAGACGCTCTTCATCCACTCCTGCTCAGAGAGAGTCAGGCTGCTGCTCCAGCTGTACAGAGCGTCCTTCTGCAGGAGCCCAGCGCTGCTTTCCTGAGCCCTGCTGCTCCCGTCCACCTTCCAGCTCAGGCTCCAGTCTGACGGAAAGCCCTCGCTGGCCACACACAGCAGTGTCGCTGTGTTCAAAGAGGAGATCTCTGCACTGGACGGGGGCAGGATGATCACTTTAGGAGGAGTGTTGCCTGAGAGAAGAAGAGCAGCGGGACGACAGACAACTCGCTTAACAAACATCTTCAATATTATTAGAGATTACAGTGACAGACAACATTCTTACCATCAGTTTAAACAGACAAACTAATATAATAAAAGGCCACTTAAGTGCACTTAAAGAGAGAAACTTTTATGACTATGTTTCTTAACACACTTAAGTATGCTTTTAAAAAAGTGCACCTTGTAATACTGTTTTGTGATGCTTTAAAGAAGTACAATTATTTTGATGTAGAGTAAATCATTATAATTTTAACTCTAGTGTGTTATTCGATGTTACAATTACAAGTTAATAAATTTACTAAATTGCAACTTCATCTTTACAAATGTGTAATCAATCATAAGTATATTTAAATATATGATGGACACGTTTCAATAGAAATTACATTAAAGTATCTTTTAACCATATTACAAAGACAATGGCAGTAATTATGAAATTACAAATAAAGATGTAATTAAGCCTAGCTTAAGTACACTGTAAAACTTTACTGTAAATTTACAGCGAATTTCTTACAGAATTGTACTGTATTTCCATAATACAGTATTAGGCTGTATCTTTTACAGAACAGCTGTAAATATACAGCACATTTCTGTTTTTATCCCGAAAAATTCGTAATACAGTATCATACTGTAAAAGGCATTGCATTGTGGGATTGATTTCTTTCGCGCTCAATTCAGTTCAAATGTGACGCGAGCAGACAGTAGCTTCTACAGACGAACTTGATTTGTCAGCGGGATTCAACTGAACAGAATAATCATTCATGTTATCAAGATAAACAATGTCTGCGAATCTGTGAGCAATTTTTAAGCTTTTGTGAGCTTCGGTTCGTGGTTCAAACAGTTGCCTGTGACGCAGCAGAAAATGGACGACGTTAATGTTACATGAAGACGGATGGAAGAATTTGTCATCTGAAATCTAACCTGCGCCTGTGACGATAAGTGGGATTTAGAGTTTGAGAAGATGGAAAATTGTTCAACTGAGTGATACGGTGAGCCAATATTTTTGTGTGTGTGTTCGCATTTCTACATTGTTTCCACGTAACTTATTTGGTTTGATTTTGCGGTTTACTACCGCGGCCGCGCAAACAATTCACTCTGTTCCGCCTGTTTACCAAGTAACTTCGATATTTCACATAATAGGCAACATTTACCATGTTATTTGCATGACGTGCTTTTGATATATATATATTTCGTTTCAGGCTTTGTAATCTGATGACGGTCCAGTGCTAATTTAAGTGCTTTTAAGTAGTATTAAAGTTATAGTGTATGTGTAAGTTATGTATAATCTATGTGGTAAAAAAAAAATGCTATCAAATGCTGTCAGTTCTGTGATCGTGTTTTTGAATCGTTGTCAGAATTTTGCTAGCACATGAAAATCCATGTTCCTAATGCTGTTTTCAAATGTAGTATTCCTGATTGCCATGCCATGGTCCTACAACTACTCCTACAATTCAAGAGAAGTTAGACGGTGTTATCCTTCAAGCAGATAAGTAGAGATTTTTCAACAAATGTCATTAATCTGTAATATGTTTTATGTTTTGGTTCTGTTGATCATGGTTGTGCTGTCCTATTTAAAAATTGTTTCAGGAATTTGCAACTCTGATGTCCAGCAATCTACATTTGCCAGAGAGTCCACACTTTATATTGCTTGGTATGTAAACATTTAGTTTAAACCTAAAATGAAAAGCCATCATTTACTCACCCCACTGCAAAATATGTTTTTCTTAATTAGTGTTTTTTTATTGTTTCCAGTCCAGATATCTAAAATTCTTACTCGAAGAAGCATTTAATAGACAAGTAAAAATTGTCTTGTTTTCTGAAAGAATAAGTCAAAATTAAGTGAGTTTATGCTTAAAACAAGCAAAATAATATGCCAGTGTGTTTTAGCATTCTAATCCAAATCCCAAATCAATTTCAATTTTTAGGTGAAAATGTAATTCATAACTATGAATAGACAACTATATTGAACCACAGTGGAACCCACAATAGTTATTTAAATTATTAATATTATTTATTAATTCTTTATAATATTTTTATTGCATGTCAATCTCTAAGCAACCAGTGCTGGATATTACATGTGTGGAAAGGATCACAGCCTAACTTCATCAGGCCTGCAGCGCTGTTTTCCTCCTCCTATGAGTTCAGCTTGCAGTACCAGGAAGAGGCAGCACCTTGAGTTTGTTCAGAGGTTAGTCATTAGCATATTTGTCATTCATATAAATATTAGACTGAATTGTGACTTGTCTTGACAGTATTTATAAGCTGACTACTGGTATGAGTAGTCAGAACACAAAAGTCTTGAGACAAAACGATGGCAGTCACATATTGTAAGATATGTCAGTGCAAGTTGTTATCAGTTAAATGATTAGTGAAAATTCTGTCATTAATTACTCACCCTCATGTTGTTCCAAACCTGTAAGACCTTCGTTCATCTTCAGAACACAAATTAAGATACATATTTTTGATGAAATCTGAGAGGTTTCTGAACCACTCATAGACGGCAACGTCTTTGCAACTTTCAAGGCCCAGAAAGGTAGTAAAAACATTGTTTAAATAATCAATGTAACCTTAATATTATGAAGCGTCGAGAATACTTTTTGTGCATAAAAACCCCCCAAAATAACAACATTATTCAACAGTCTCTTCTCTTTCATATCATTTTCCTACGCTGTTGACGTAGTGTAAACAGTGTCAAGTCACCTTCATTTATTTAGCGCTTTTAACAATCTAGATAGTTTCAAAGCAGCTTTATAGTAATGATAGGAAATTACAGTAACATAGATTTTGGGGTTATTTTGCGCACAAAAAGTATTCTCGTCGCTTCATAATATTTAGGTTGAACCACTGTAGTTATATGTACTATTTACTGATTTATTTGTTTACCACCTTTCTGGGTTTTGACAGTTGCAATGACATTGATGTCAATGAAGGGACAGAAACCTCTCAAATTTCATCAAAAATATCTTTATTTGTGTTCCGAAGATGAACGAAAGTCTTAAGGGTGAGTAATAATGACAGAATTTTCATTTTTGGGTGCAAACATGCATTTTAGTCTGGTAAATGTCATGTTTAACATTATCATGTAGTCGTGTATGCAATAAACATTGCAAGGCTTGCAATTATTCCATTGTTATTATTTCATTGTTTTTTTCTTCTTTCTTTTCCGCCTTTTAGACGCTTTCTTGACATCAATCCTGAACGTGGATCAAAAACAAAGATAGGACAAGTAACTTCAAAGAAAACTGGCCAAGTTGTGCAAAAAAAGAACACTGTAAGCCTACAGGTGTCCTAACTTCTGCGAAAACTTGCAGACTTTGAATGGGATTTCGTTTGCACTTTTATGGACTTCAAAACAGAAACAGCAATTCACTGTCGTTATAAAGCTTGGAAGAGCCAGGACATTTTTTAATATAACTCCGATTGTATTCGTCTGAAAGAAGAATGTCATATAGACCTAGGATGACTTGAGGGTGAGTAAATCATGTGCTAATTTAAATTCTTGGGTGAACTATTCCTTCAAGTGCTAACTGTTACCTGTTTGTTCTAAGTGTTAAAATTGCATTTTATGTTTAAAAAAAATAATTCAGCCAACATGTTCACAGAAGGCAATTTTCTGATCTTTGCTTTTAAACAAAATAATGTTTTAAACCCTAGAAAATGTTGTTTTCTTTTTCCTAGTGTGACTACTCTTTTGAAACCTTAAAAGTATAATATTTTAATTATATAATAATAAAAGCAGTATTCCCTGTAAAAAATACAATTTTATTGCTGTAGACAAGTTTAATATTGTAAAAGTAGCCTATGTGGTATATAATGTATTTGGTAATTACAGTGGAGTACTGTAAATGCTGTTTACTGTACTAATGCTGTAAAAATACAGTATGTGGCTGGCAACCCAGCTGCCAGTATTTTACTGTAAATTTACAGTACAACATTTTACAGTACCAATACTGTAAATGCTGTTTACAGTACTAGTTCTGTAAAAATACAGTATGTGGCTGGCAACCCAGCTGCCAGTATTTTACTGTAAATTTACAGCGAAAAGTTTTACAGTGTAGGTTAAAAAGCACTCTAAAGTTTAGCTAATTGCATTTCATATGAACTTAAGCCATAGTAATTTTTTTTAACATGCAATTCAGTGTCTAAAAACATACATTTTGTTTCACACTGAAGTATATGTTAAAGCATATTATTATTTTGTAATAAGTACTCTTAAAAGTATCCTAAATTGCACTCTTTTTTTTCCAGAAGGGAGGTGTAAAATATATTTTAAATTGTATTATATATTATAATTATACATTTTAAATTGTTTTGAAATAAATTTTAAAGTTTAAATGAGAAATTCTATATAATGTATTACAATATCTGTTTTTCAAAACTACAAATTTATATTTCATAAATTAGTTTTACAATTATTTTATTTCAAAGTAGGTTGAAAATCTATAATATAGTACATTTTGAATACAGGTATTTAATTGGTATTTATGTATGTATTAATTTAATTATTAATTTATATATTTATTCTAAGTAGTATGTCACATTTCAAAAACATTTCTTCTCATGCTCTTATAGCATGTCAATAGTTATCAAATTAATCTCTTTTCCTGGTCAATACAGGTGCAAATGTTCAAAACTTAAAAAAAAAAGTTTTTTAGTATGTCTGTATTAACAACTCTCACATATAAACCTACACTATATTTACTGTAAGCATACAGTAAATCCACATTTAAGCATATCCACATTTTTTTGTTCCACAAGAAAAAGTAAACATTCATAATGTCATAAAAAATATGACTAAATATGATAACACTGTACTGAATTAAAATAATTTAATTATTTACTTACTGCCAACATCCAGTCTGGTGCCGCTGCCGAAAGTGAACCACAGTAATACAAACTAATAGAGCAGATGTACAAAAACCTCCTGAACGCTTCAGTAACTGCACTGTTCACTGCATCTCCAAAACAACATCTTTCATTTGATTTAGTGTTGTGGTCGATTACAGTTCAAGTAAAATAATAATAATACACATTTAATTTTTTAAAAAGGAAAATGTTCATAATATATGATTCTACATTTAATCATTGCAATCTAAACTTCAGTTGATTCATGATGTTCAACTACTGAATGTTTATTAGAAATCATCAGCATATAGGAAACTATTGAGAAATATCAGATGATACTGACAAATTCTTAATAAGCTAGAAACTAAATTAAATATCTTTTAAAACTAAATGTATTTTTTTAAATCAGTGTGACACACTTTCTCCTGAAAGGAAGCCGCTTTGAATATGTGCACCACCTCTTTGTTTAAGACGGACTGTCCGCCGGTCAGGACTGTGAACAGCAGGTCTCGTCTCTTCTCACTCATTCTCAGCAAAGATGACTGCAAACGCTCTGATTATCTGCTCTCTACTGCTTTCTCTTGCTGGTGAGATTAGTGTTGAGTATTCAGAGCTTTTTCAGAAGTGCTTTATAAATGTTGTATCATTCTTCTCATGTATTGTGTGTTTGACTGTAACACTGACTGATGTGCTGTGATGGCAGGTTGTTTTGCTGAGATCATTCTGACTCAGAGTCCATCCGTGAATCTGGTGTCTGTGGGAAGCAGCGTCACTCTCAACTGCGGGTCCAGCAGTTCTAGTGTATCGACTTACTGTATGTAGGCTGGTATCACCAGAAACCCGGACAAACACCAAAACTCCTGTTCTCTGATGTTGGTAGCAAAGTGTCTGGAGTTTCTGAGAGATTCACTGATGGGAGATCAGGAACAAACTACATGCTCAATATTATAAATGTCCAGCCTGAAGATGCAGGAGATTATTACTGTCAGCAGCGTTATCAATATCCATTAACACAGTAATACAGAGCCGTACAAAAACCCCTTCAGTGAAAGAGGAACTGCTGATTTAGACACACACTGCACACATATTACACTATGATTGGAGCCGGTTTTTAAAGTTCTGAACAGAAAAACAATATCTGTTATTACATTGTTAAAAAAATAAGTTGAGCTAACTTAAAAAAAAAAAAAGGCAACCTATTGGATTCAATTTAAGTTAACTCGAATACCCAGTTAAAATCAACTTAAAATAAATTGTTAATCTAATGAGTAGCAGGTAGTCTTTTTAACAAAACTTTTTGTCAAGGCTACTAAACAATGTTTAGCATTTAACAATGCGAGCAGCTACAATCTGTCACATCCATAATAAGGCAGACAGTAGAGTGTACAAACAAACAAACTTTATTAAAGTGCAGAGTGAGTGATGCAGGATGCGATGAGATGAGTGCAATCATGACGTGCAGATCAGAACTCAGGTGACTGTGATCTAGTGGGCGGAGTGCAGTGATCTGGTGCAGTGGGCGGAAGTGATGGCTCTGTTGACTCCGTGACAGTACCCCCTCCTCCACGGTCGGCTCCAGACGGCCGGAAACTGAGACGACGGGGACGACCTCGACCTCTGGGTGCAGGACGAGTAGGATGATCTTTGATGAAACTGGGTTAGAAGGGAGGGGTCAAGCATGTCATCTTGAGCTACCCAGGAATGTTCCTCTGGACCGTACCCCTCCCAATCGACCAGATATTCCAGCCGGTTACCCCGTCGTCGCAAGTTGATGTATTGGACTCTGTAGATGAGCCCTTTATCGGCGACTTCGGGAGGAGGAGGTACTTCAGCTTTACTGGGTTCTGTGTGAGGAGGAGACAAAGGTTCAGAATAAGGTTTCAGGAGGGAAACGTGAAAGGACAGTGATATACAATACTGTGCAGGAAGGTTGAGCCGGTAGGTGACGTTGTTGAGCGGCCTCTGTATGGTAAAAGGACCTATGTAACAGGGACTCAGCTTACGGCAAGGCAGGCGAAGACGGATATCTCGGGAGGATAACCATACTTTTAGTCCAGGTTGATACTGTGGTGCCTCAGATCTTCGGGCGTTGGCCTGAGCTGTGTGTCTCCACACTGCCTGCTGTAGATGTACATGAGCTGAGTCCCACACCCTCTCGCTCTGCTCGAACCAGTGGTTAACAGCTGGAACCTCAGATGGCTCACCGGACCAGGGAAACAGGGGAGGTTGATATCCGAGGATACACTGAAACGGAGTAAGCCCGGTGGTAGACTGGCAAAGAGAATTCTGGGCATACTCCGCCCAGGGAAGGAACCGGCTCCAGCTGTTCTGGTTCTGGTGGCAGTATGACCTCAAGTATCTCCCGATCTCTTGGATCTTACGCTCAGTCTGGCCGTTGGTCTGAGGATGATAACCGGAAGATAAACTGATGGAGACTCAGAGGAGCTTGAAGAAGGCTTTCCAGACATGGGATGGATAAACTGAGGACCTCGGTCGGATACAATATCTTCAGGAAGGCCGAAATGACGGAAGACATTGTGGAAAAGTGCTTCGGATGCTTCGAAGGCTGCAGGCAGACTCTTTAGAGGGATCAATTTGCAGGCTTTGGAAAATCGGTCGACAATGACGAAGATGCAGGTATTGGATTCAGAGGGTGGAAGGTCGGTCATGAAGTCGATTCCCAGATGGGAACATGGGCGAAGATGAATTGGTAGTGGGACCAGTTTGCGTGCTGGCAGTCGACGGGTGAAGTATTGGTGAAGGCACAGACTGAGGTGCCCTTGAGATATCGGGAGATGTCTTGGGTCATAGAGGGCCACCAGTAGCGTTGACTGAGGAGCGAGAGGGTTCGCTGGCTACCTGGGTGTCCAGAGCCCGGAGAGGTGTGAGCCGAGTCCAGAAGGGGTAGACGACAGGATGTTGGTACATAGATACACCCTTCTGGACCTACCGGCTGAGCAGGTTCAGTTTGCGTGGCTAGGCGAATGTCTTCATCTATAGACCAGAGGATGGGACTGACGATCATGGCTGGAGGGAGGATGGGTTCAGGAGTAGTGGATTCCAGATTAAGTTGATGAAGACGAGAGAATCGGCTTTGGAATTCATGTGTCAAGGTCAGTAAGTGACAAGGCATTCGAATCTTGTGAAGATGGACCATCTGGCTTGACGAGGATTGAGACGACAAGCTTCTCTGAAATATTCAAGGTTTCTATGGTCGGTGATTACTTTTTTAAATTTGTGTTTGGCTCCCTCCAGCCAATGTCTCCATACCTCTAGTGCAAGTTTGATGGCGAGGAGTTCCCTGATGCCGATGTCATAATTCTGCTCCGCCGGGGACAGCTTTTTGGAGTAGAAGGCACATGGATGGAGTAGTGGGGGGTCCCCCTGCCACTGCAAAAGTACCACTCCTGTAGATGAAGCATCCACTTCTACGGTGAACGGTAAGTCAGGATCAGGATGGGAGCGGTGGCGAAAGCTTCTTTGAGGGTGGCAAATGCAGTGGTGGCTTCTGGGTTCCAGGACAGAGACTTGGGCCGGGTTATGAGGAGTGAAGTCAGGGGAGAGCTGAGAAGACTGTAGTTGTGAATGAATCTACGGTAAAAGTTTGCAAATCTGAGGAATCTTCTTTGATGGTGACGAGTTGAGGCCAGGTCCGGATGGTTCCACCTTCCTCTGGTCCATCTGGATTCCTCGTTGGTTTATGATGTACCCGAGAAAGTGGACAGTGGAGTTGTGGAACTCACATTTCTGTAATTTCAGGTAGAGATGTTGTTCTCCAAGGCGCTGGAGGACCTGCTTCACATGTTGACGGTGCTCATTAAGGTTCTTGGAGAATCAGGATATCGTCGATATAGACAATGACAAATCGATGAATGAAATCTCGGAATATTTCGTTCGTGTAAACTTAAAAGACTGAAGGAGCATTGGACAGACCATAGGGCATGACCCGGTATTCGTAGTGCCCAGAGGGTTTCACGAAGGCCGTCTTCCATTCGTCACCCTTGTGGATACAAATTCAATTGTAGGCACTTCACAGATCCAACTTGGAGAATACGCAGGCACCACATAGCTGTTCTAGGGCAGAGGAGGCCGGAGGAAGGGGATAACTCTACTTGATGGTCTGTGAGTTGAGAGTCCGGTAATCAATGCATGGCCGCAAACCTTCGTCCTTCTTCGCCACAAAAAAGAAATTGGAAGCGGCAGGGGACGTGGAAGGAAGAATGCAATTCTGTTGAAGTGCTTCCTTGATGTACTCCTCCATGGCCTTCTGTTCCGGGATGGGCAGGGGATAAACTCGACCCTTGGGTAGAGTCGCCCCAGGAAGCAGGTCGATGGCACAGTCCCATGTGTAGTGTGTAGCGTGCAACGTAACTGATGTGCTACACCCAGTAATGATATTCAAGGGCCACTGTGATCAGAAGTAAGGAACATCTACTGGAGGGAGGAAATGATGAATTAGGTAAGTGAATGGCTGACTATTTTGTTCTATTTGTAGTTTGTTTCAATTTAAATTAATTACATGTGAACAATTAATCAATGACAGTCAGTAAAAAAAAAAACATTGTCATCAACTCTTCTATTGTTTCTTCTAGGCTGAAAGATTTAACAACTCAACAGCTTCAATTCAATGAAGTTTCATATTTTTCACTCAATGTGTAAATGAAGTGGACTCTCAAAACTCAACACTTTGTCTGTCTCTTTCACCTTAGCTAAAATAAATGACAATAATAAAACTAAATATTACATTCAAAATGTACAAAACCCAATGTACAAAATAAATAAATAAATGTGATTATATATTCAATTTGACCCAAAATAAATTCAGATTTAGAAGTTCTTCCCATAATTCACTTTTCTTTTCAAAACAAAACAGTAATTGGAAATACAGAACACAACAATTTGACTCAAATGTTCAAACGACTCAATTGATCGGAGCTTGCGAATCAAATGTCTCAGTTCAGAGAGTCATGTAACTCTCGATCGGTTTAAGTTCCAAAAAATAAAGTCTCTCCTTTTCAAGAGCAAAAATAAAACAAATTCGAGGAAATAGTCTTTCGTGTCCGAAAAAAAAAACAAGACAAATCATAATTGTCCTACCATTTGATGGTCACAAAGCACAGTTCAAAGTGGAACTGTGTTTTGTGCACATACAATCATGTCATTTAATCAGACAATTCCTCTCCAGGAGATTATGTTTGGCACAAAACAGAAATCTTTCGCAGGGGATCACGTTCACATAGACAAAAAAAAAAAAAAAAAAAAAAACAGCCTTGCAAAATACAAGCCAAACACAACAATTAATCTCAGAACAAATCATATACATGTCCAAAATAACACATCAATCTAACTTCTTGACAGTTATTAAACTCATCAATGCTTATAAATCAATCGCTCACATTTTATGACAATTAGCATTTTTTAACGTTATATGTGGTAGCTAGTGCTCAGCTCACGCATTGCACGTGGCCAGCTCAAACTACTGAATTTTTCTGGAAATTGTGGCTTATCGTTTATATGAATCAGATTAATATCTGAATTTTCACTCACCAAAACGAAATAGAATCACTATTTCATAAAAGGAAATTTATCCACATCGCTTCACTCTCAAATCCATTCCATCTATTCTCCTCCGATCTCCGCTTCACTCTTCAACAACACTACTTTAAGCTGATGCATCCAAATGTTTAATGCAAGGAGTTTCTGAAGAAACACTCTGTGCTGCGATTTTGTCTAATCCGCTCTGATCTGACCCTCTCATCTGCTCATTGCTGGAAACAGCGCCCGCGCAGCCTGTGGGCGGGCTTTATCAATGTGCCACTAGTGTTGGCTCACGGAGGTGTCAGTCTCTGCAACACAATGTGTGATTGGGTAAATCTCTTTTCAGTCTACTCTTTTTCTCTTTTTTTCTTGTAACTTTTAACTCTTTATTGGTAGCCAGTGTTGCCTGGGTTACACATGGCCGATGTGGTGGTAATTGCGTTGCCAACCGCTTGCTGAACACATTCTGGAATGCAGGAGGAATCTTATCGGAATTAGGATTCTCAATGGTGGTGGAATTCAAGGCGACGGACGAAGTTTTTGAACAGGACTGAGAAAGAGGACGAGGAACCTTGATCACAGGCGTTAAGCATGTTAGGTGACAAGATTTTCCCCACTGGAGAATCTCACTTGTCTTCCAGTTGATCTGAGGTTCATGTTGGAGCATCCACGCACATCCCAGGATGATGTCCGCTGTGGATCCTTCCAACACCAAGAACGAGATCACTTCGGAATGCAGGCAGCCGATGCAGAGCTTCATGGTGGGGGAGAAGTGACAGATGCGACCACAACCCAGCGGCTTACCCAGGAGATCTCTAGGTTCTGGGGACAGTGTTTTCTCTTGACATTGAGCCATTGTAGGAGGTTGTGGGAGATGAAGTTGCTTGCTGAGCCGGAATCAATGAGAGCTTGTGTTGGAACAGTTGAACAGGATGTTCAGAGATGCAATTTCAGGAGAAAGATGGATGGTACTCACCACTGGCCGTAACGGGACAGTTGGAGATGATGTGTCCGTCTCCTCCACAGTACAAACATAGATGATTTAACCATCGACTTTGATGCTCCGCCAGTGTGAGATGGTAAGAATATACCTGCATGGGTTCTGGTGTTGGAAAAGCGGCAGATGGTTCCAGAGGTGGAGGATGCAAAGCGGGTTGAAATGATGAGCAAGCAGTAAGTCGTTGGGCAACTCGGATAGATTTCTGGATGAAGTTCTCTAATCCCATATTATCATCGTGAACAACCATTAGTTGACGAATCTCAGGATCTAAACCTTGACGATAGGCTGTGAGAAGAACTGCTTCATTCCATCCACTTGCCACAGCAAGTGTACGGAACTGCAAGGCGTAGGAACCCACCGATCGTTTACCTTGTCGAAGGTGAAAAAGATGATCGTGGACCGATAGAGTGGACATGGTTTGACTGAAGACTTCTTTAAAATGCCTAAGAAATGCAGACAATGACTTAGTAACGGGAACTTCGGCTTGCCATAGTGCTTGAGCCCACTGAAGAGCACCACCGTAGAGGAGTGAGATCACAAACGCAATGCACGCTCGGTAGTGTAAAGAGGTTGCACTGAAGAATAAACCCCTGCAATTCTCTGCCTCGCCGCTGTATGTTGCTGGTCGGGCCATGGGACTGGCAGAGACAGCAGGTGAAGAAGTGGTGGGTGGTGGAGGAAGTGACTGACAAACTGCATTCACCAATTCGGCGAAGGGATCCGTGGCAAAAGTGCTCGTGCTCTGCATGTTGTTGGTCTGGTCTTCTGTCACATCCATAATAAGGCAGACAAGGTAGAGTGTACAAACAAACAAACTTTATTAAAGTGCAGAGTGAGCGATGCAGAATGAGATGAACGATGATAGCAATGCTGATATGGTGAACACTTAGCTGAACTTGAATAATGTCTTTACAGATGAAGATGATGACTTTGACGATGACACACAGGATGATCAACGATGGGAAAAAAAACAGGACATCAGGTAAGTAGATCTACAGATAGATAAAGCTGGTAAGAATTCTGAACCAGGTAGAGACAAGACCAGACACTGAGGTGCAGGAAACAGTGACTGATAAAGGGAGTGCAATCATGACGTGCAGGTGATCAGAACTCAGGTGACTGTGATCTGGTGGGCGGAGTGCAGTGATCAGTGGCAGTGGGCGGAAGTGATGGCTCTGTTGACTCCGTGACACAATCCTTGTTTTTTAATGTCCATGTTTTATTTCCAAAGTTAGCTACACGACATGAACATAATTAGCCTCTTAAAATTAGAGGCACACAGTTTACCCTTTTCAAATAAGTTGCAAAAGTTGCACTGAGTAGAGCATATAGCTCAACACAAATCTCCAACATGGTGATGATCAACCATTGTAATTCAGTAAAAATATGAACTCAGAAACTTATGACAGCTAAATAACAGATACATAACGTGAGTCTGCCGTTCCTGAAGAATCTCCTGTGTGTTTCAGTTTTGTGGATTAATATTTTGATATTGTCATTCTGAGTCATTTGTGTTTGAATTTCTGCACAACACACGTGATGACTTTCCATTCCACAAAAGGTTCTTTCTGGTGGAAAAAAGGTTCTTTAGACTTTCACAATGCTATTTACACTAAGAAAAAATTGGTTCTTTTTAGAACTGTTCACTGAAAGGTTCTTTGGGAAACCAAAAAATAGTTCTTTGTGGAATTACTGCAGAAAAAAAAACAAAAAAAAAACTTTTGGACCTTTGTTTTTTTTTAATATTTTTAATTTAATTTTAGATTCATTTTAATTACTGAGAAGGTTTAGATTTTTTTCAACAATAACACACTTGCAAATGCTGTTTCAAGATGACTTTATAGTTTCATAATTTACTGTGCAGGTGTTGTCATGCTTCGCTGAGTGAAATTTATTTGGGTTTTTGAGATGAAATACTTTTTAGGGAAGTCAACATGTCTCACAATGTAACTTAATCTAATATTTATTTATTTATTTTTTGATGCAGACTTGAGAGACTACATTTTTTTTACAAGAACATTTATTGGAATATTTGTACTTCACACTGATTTGTAATGTCAGGATATAAAACAGTAAATGGTTAAAAACAAATTAGATTTTATCTCAAATCATAAAAATGAAACAAAGACAGACACAGTATTATTCATTTTATTTAA